>JAPYZN010000835.1:0-22103 GCA_030522865.1 Psyttalia lounsburyi
CTTCTCGACCATCAGAGGAGTGCATCTTATTATCTCTATTTTTAAAAATTAATCAACCAAATATTAAGCCATTTATGTTACTGCTCTTCTATGTTTTTCCATCCCCGTTATCACCAAAAGTAAAACATTGTATATAACTTATAACAAAAAAGATTGTAGAAAAATGTAAATACCAGGCTGAAGGCCCTCGGGCGATGGCCAGTCACAAGCTGCTTGTGATGAATTCCGCAAAAATTAATTCATTATTCTCCACAACATTTCAATCCTCATTTTGTTGGAGATGGGTGGTGAGTTTGATTCTCAGTAGTAACAATAATTCCCCCTTCAGATAATAAGTATGTTCCTCGTGCGATCCTCGTCGACCTCGAGCCCGGCACCATGGACTCCATCCGCAGTGGTCCCATTGGGCAGATATTCAGGCCCGATAACTTCGTTTTTGGACAGAGTGGAGCTGGCAACAACTGGGCCAAGGGACACTACACAGAGGGAGCAGAGCTCATAGACTCGGTTCTCGAGGTTGTCAGGAAAGAGGCAGAAGGATGTGACTGCCTCCAAGGATTTCAATTGACCCACTCCCTCGGTGGTGGCACTGGATCGGGCATGGGAACTCTTTTAATTTCCAAAGTCAGGGAGGAATATCCAGATCGTATCATGAACTCCTTCAGTGTCGTTCCATCCCCCAAGGTAATTGATCAAGTCGACTTGTCGATGAATGTGCGCTTGACTAACTGATAAAAATAAGACCTAGGGAGTCTCCAGTCTCCTGGAGAGAGAAAAACAAATCCTATTTTTTAGCGTAAAAAAAACAAGAGAGCAATTCATCAGCTGATCGATTTAAACTCTTCGGGTTTTTTGTTTTAAACGAGTACTAAAGGATTCGCTTTTTTTATGCAGAGAGATAATTAATCCATTTGTTAAATAGTTCAATGATACTACGATTTTTTTACGTTTTCCAGGTGTCAGATACTGTTGTTGAACCCTACAATGCCACCCTATCAGTCCATCAATTGGTAGAAAATACTGACGAGACTTTCTGTATTGACAACGAAGCACTTTACGACATTTGCTTCAGAACGCTAAAGTTGACTTCGCCCACTTATGGCGATCTAAATCATCTGGTCTCCGTAAGTGTATTCCAATTATCAATTAATTTTTTTAAAACAAAAAGAAAATTATTCCGATAAATTTCGCAAAACAAAATTCACTAAATTAATTGGAAAATTATTATTACTGTTCAACGAAGGGTTTCATTGTTTTGGTCTCTGGGTGAAAATGATGATGAACATTTTGAGAGAATTCTCTTTATATTTAATACTTCTAAATCAATGTTTTAGGTCACAATGTCAGGTGTGACAACGTGCCTGAGATTCCCAGGCCAATTAAACGCCGACCTGCGTAAATTGGCAGTGAACATGGTACCATTCCCACGTCTCCATTTCTTCATGCCAGGTTTCGCTCCACTGACTGCCCGGGGAAGTCAAGGATATCGGGCCTTGACGGTCCCAGAACTCACACAACAGGTGAATATCGATTTTCAAGTGGTGTTTTGTTGAATGTCAATCAGATTGACATGAGTCAATACGACAGGAGTTAGTGATAAATCTTAAATTTATCAGTTATCAATTGATAGATCTCTAGATAGCAAGAGATTTCTGACAGTGAGGAGCGATAAGAATTTTTTGAGGCCGAAGAAATGTTCTCAAAAAACATTTACAATTTAACAAAAAAATTTCGCTTTCCTATACCTCAAAAATTTGGCATTCTAATAAAAAAAATGGTCAAAATTATTCAAAAGCAAATAATTATTGGAATAAAAATAATATAAAATGAAGACTGAATGATTGGAGATGTCTGAAGTGACAGTGACCTTGAGAAAATTATTTAATTGTAATGGTCTCGTTGATTTCTCCAGATGTTCGATGCCAAGAATATGATGGCAGCTTGCGACCCCCGTCACGGCCGTTACCTGACGGTAGCCGCGATATTCAGAGGCCAGATGTCGATGAAGGAGGTGGACGAGCAGATGTTGAACATTCAGAACAAAAATTCCGCATACTTTGTCGAGTGGATTCCCAATAACGTCAAAGTTGCCGTCTGCGATATTGCCCCCAAGGGCCTGAAGATGTCTTCCACCTTCATCGGCAACTCCACAGCCATTCAGGAGATCTTCAAGCGCATCAGTGAGCAGTTCACCGCCATGTTCAGGCGCAAGGCCTTCCTCCACTGGTACACAGGCGAGGGCATGGACGAGATGGAGTTCACAGAGGCTGAGAGCAACATGAACGACTTGGTCTCCGAGTACCAGCAGTACCAGGTAATTAACGAGTCAGCTCCACCTGGAACCATCAGACTCACTAATTGACATTGATAAATTATTGCAGGAGGCCACTGCGGAGGACGAGGAGGCCTTCGACGACGAGGAAGTCATGGAGGAAGAGGCAGCCGAGTAGAATATCTTCCCACAAGTTTTTATCCCTCTTTGTGATGAATAGACAACGACTCTTTCAAGTATTTCTTTGTAACTTTTTTTTTTGTAGCAAGTATAAAACATTATTATAATTACTGGCTTGAATTACTATATTTTTATTTTTACGAATTCGTCACATTTCTATCAACTAGACAATTCTCTTGATCACTCCTTTACAAAAAACTCTGTATAAATATAAAAAAATAACAGTTATCGAGGTATTACTCTAATTACATTGTCACTGATGAAAAACCAAACCAAATTATTCCATTTTTTTTTCACAAAATGTCATCCAATGACACATTTCGTCGAATGGAATTGCTAAAACCTTCCTTATATTTGTACCAAACCCCATACTTGGCGATTAAATTCCTGTATTTCTTCCCAGGTTTATCAGCCTGCGGCGAAGTCTCGGCTTTGCTCTCCACCACAGGTTGCCTAAACCCCTCAAAAAAATTCCTAACCCTCGTCGCCTTAGGCGTCACCACTCTCTCCATCTCGTTAAGATGATGCGGCCTGAATGCGTTGGCAGACGGTATGGGCTCCTCGGGCTTCGGAGTCACTTTCTCCACATCCTTCGAGCCCCCAGTATCGCGAGAGTTCCCCCAGGCAGCGCCAGCCCTCGTCAGCCTCTCGATCTCCAGCTCCTGTGCCACAATCTGCTTAACAGCATAAGACAGGGGCCTCCGAGCTTTGCATTCCGGAAAAATCCCCACCTCGAACAGATCGGGCTCGATTTTATAATCAACCGAGCCATCCTCACTCTTCTCCTGCACGAAGGATATCCCCAGATCCAACATGACATCTATCAACCTCCCCAGATCAGCTTTCTCCTTCGTGGAGTAGAGATTGCTGGCCACTGACCTCAACTTTGGATTGAGAATTTCAAACAGAAACGGCGCAACATCCAGGACAATTGTCCTCGTGTCTTGTCCACGAGACTTCCTAGCCACTGACAATATCCCCATGGTCTTATTGGTCTTCTGCCAAGCGTCAGTGGCTGCATGGGGATAAGATAATTTAGGATTGACTGCACCAGCAAAGCCAAAGTGCCAGACGACGAAGCAGTAGCCAGTGTAAGGTGCCACTATCCAATCCTGCTTGGTATTGATGACTGTCATGATTTTGTCGTACAACTGAAACCATTCCAGAGACGTCGACACTTTGGTCATCTTCTCATGGCAATTTGGGGGATAATTCTCGAAGACCCCCTGAGTCAACCTGTCCGAGTTGTCGCTGTAGGATACTTGGAGAATCCTCTGAGCCCGTTCCCTAGGAGTGAGGGGTCCAGCCCTGTCCATGGGGACCTTCAGGATCTCCCTCCAGGCCTCGAAGATCGTTTTCTTCATGTCCTTGTTGCCGAGACTGTGATTGGACCTGCCGCAGTCTGCGCCCAGGTACTGCAGGGCGCCCAGGCAGGACCTGATGTCACATCCAGATCGCTCAGCCAATTCGATTAGGCTGCCTTGGTCGACTTTCAGGTGCTCACGACGAGCTATCGTCGCCAGACGGTCTGCCAGGTTCGCTGGGGAGACCTTGGGGACGTTTATGATGTACGCCATTTGACGAAGGGATCTCAACGCGGGAGTGTAGGCCTCGTTACAAATGCAGATAACGGGCCTTTTGCAGTACTCGCTATCCTTGGCAGAAGGTTCTTTCGATCTTTTTCCTTTGCCTGTTAATTTCCCTTGGACGAACTTCAGGAGGAGTTCGATAGAGGCTGCTGGGGCCCCATCAATCTCGTCCAGGACGAGGCAGTTGGGCCGTGGATCTGATCCCATTAAGGATCTCATCTGAGTTGCGGCCAGAAGCGCCTGCCTGAAGGCCTCTGGACCCCTCTCATCGCTGGCATTGATCTCCACGACATTGTAACCTGCATGTCTGACCACCAAATGCGCCAGAGTGGTCTTCCCCAGACCTGGAGGCCCACTCAACAGCGCTATCTTGTGCACTGGGAAGCCCCTCTTGTCCACCAGTTCCATCTCCTCTTTCTGACCGAATTTCTTCCACCCGGGTTTCTCCAGGGGCTTCCTCGGCTTGTATTTCTTGGCCGGCTCACGACCAAAGACAATCTTGTCCCAGAGCTTGATCCAGTGTAAGAAGGTCCTGTTGACGGTCTCGTCGGACAGAAGCTCCATGTACGACGTGGGACGATACTTGTCCACCCACAGTTCATCGGACCCCGTCGTGGAGATCTCCTGGACCTCTGGATGGAGTTGACGGAGGGACAGGGTCTTCGCCTTCTCCACCAGAATTTGCTCAGCCTCCGCCTTCAATTTCTCGTAATTGACGTTGAGGAGACCTGACACTGACGCCGTCTCCAGAATTTTCGGTGGATTTTTCGGTCGAAGTCGGATGTAAATCCTCTGGGAGTCTGTGGGCCTTGTCAGGGCGACGAAATTCCAGGATGGGATTTTTGTGGTTATCGTTTCTCTCGGGGTCAACCTCTGGGGGGTGGTCATTGTCTGGAGATCCATTCCGTCGTGAAGCAGGCGCTTCCTCAGGGTCTCCTGACGAATCGCCTCGATAACTTCATTTGGCTGGTTCCAGCGGGGCCGTTTATCCTGTCTTCCGTAGTCCAGTAGGTCGGCGTCTGCTAGGTCCAGGGTGGACGTCGAGGGACAGTTGTTGAGGAGATGGGCTACGTCTCTTCGCAGCTCCTCGAATGTTCGCTTCTTCGATTTTTCTGGGGGCGGCTGGGGGGCTGGCGAGGTGAGGGCCGATTCCTGGAGCGAGTTGAGCTCGTCTTCGGTGGGGAAATCATCCTCCGGGAAGTCGGGCAGCTGCGAGGGGGCGGCAGGAGCAGTGCTCGGGCTCCTCGGCACTCCTGGGGGAGATACTGATTTTTAGCATGAACATGTAGAGCAAAAAAAATTAATCTCACAAAATAATAATTCGTCAATCAACTCCACTGGGCTCAACTGACCATTTGGAGGTTGAGCTTTCAAAGCTTTGTATACGTCAGTGGGAATGAGATCATATTCCTCATCCGAATCAGGAAATTCGCTGGGGTCCATTCTGAACTAAAATTTTTCCACATCCAGAGCACTCAGAAATAATTCAAACAAAAAATCACTGATTACTTTAACGAGTAATAAATAAAACGACGAGTATCAGGTACAGAGAGTTCATCCTGAACTGTCATTTTGGAGGTTATGGACGCTCTCAAATTTTCTGAAAGCCCGCGCTCTGGAGAATAGGCGTATCATTCGATCAGTCGGCACTGACGAGACTCTCCGAATCTCGTCCTTCAATGAAACGAAAGGAGAAATTGTAAGGATGAATTCCTGTAGAAGATGGCTGCATAGAAAGTTCCATAAAGCTTTCTTGGGAAATCGGCCTTCCTGGGAATTTTCTGTCGACAAGAAAATGAAAGAAATCTCGCCAGCATTGCCAAGAGCCTTAGAAAATAAATATATTTACATTATTTAATGGCTGATCCGCCATCTTTTGGAATATGTTGACATTATATTTATCACCAGTCGTCAGATGGTGACTCTCCTGATTTCACCTTTGGTGTGTCAGGGGACTTGTGGAGGTGTCAGGGGGCTGGCCTACAGTGCGGAAAGAAAGAGTCGATTAGAAATCGAGTGTGTTGACACCTTAAACCTTTGACAAGTGCTCCCCTAAACCGTCAACTACCGCACCTGTTCCGACACCGTTTCCTGCCTATTATTTTCTATTGTCAAACCCAGCCGCAAGTGGTATGGCTGGACGGAAAATTTACCACTGAAGTTCGTGATTGCGAGTAATCCCTCGGTAAAGTGTTAACTAAATATCGACGTATGTTCGATGACAGGGAGGAGATACGATCGGCGACTTTTGGATTGAATAAAAAAACCTATAAACGACGGAAATCATCGGTAATGTCAGGTGGACATTGTCGGCATGGAGGAGGTAAGGACGAAGGATCGTGAGGACAACTCGTGTCGTGTCGACGGGGAGGAAGAGGACGATGACGCCAGGGTCGTTGTTGCCAGACGAGGGAATGGCATTGTTGGGTGTAAAAATTTGGATGTTCTCCAAGATGTGGCCAATGCCAATTCAAGGTATCAGGGCAGCGAATGCGAGAGGGAGGACTCACTTGAGAAAGATGCCTGTGGGAAAACATCTCAGAGTCCAGCTGCTCTAGCATTTACCATTGATTTTGGGAATGGCAGCAGGGAAGTTGACACTGTCAAGTATCAGAGTCTTTTTCAGAGGTTCGCCAGGCACAGGAGGAATGTCTCGACGTCCAAGGTCAGTGGGATAAATCTTTTCGGGGTTTGGAGTGGGGATCTAGGTGTGGGGGAGATGAATTGGGGGTCTTCTCTAGAGGAAAACGGTTTTTCATACCAAAATTCGCCTCATCCGCATGATTAAATGCCATAAATCAACTGAACAGACGAACATTGTTCCACCTCTTCAGAAAATATCTCTTCAATTTTCAGATAGAAATAAAAAACAGCAAATCATCAGCGGATTTATCCCCGAATTTTGTACAAAAAAATAAACCAATCAGCAACTACTCCGAGGGATACTTCAGCAGTGAGGATGACACCAGACGAAAGGCTGACAAATTGTCCCAGAAGTTGAAAGAATTAGGTAATTTATGTTTGATTAATTAACTGTACATTTTTCGGTACTTCTTTTTATATCGGCCAGTGGACAAGATTTATATATGGAAATGCTGTATATGTTCGGTGAGTGTGAGTCACGGTGAAGTCATCTTCACACGTTGCCCCTGCCATTGGCGCAACGTGTGTTGCCATTAGTATTCCGTGGGTATTAGTCCGAGATACATTGTGCTCACCTTCGGCACTTCAATAGTCCGCCGTCTGCGTTCAAGGCTACTACCAAAAATCTAAATATACTCAGAATTCATTTTTGTTGAACTACAAAACGTCCCATTTTTCATTTGGACTCTCTGGTAATTACGAAATTATGCAATTGATGAGTGATTTTGGGGGAAAATGTTGGGCAAGAAAATATTGAAATAATAAATTAGGTCTCAACATTTACCGAGAGTTTAGACGTTGTTAAAACGTGTTAAAGAAAACATTGTTTATTTGTTTGTCAATTTATTGTGAAACCCATTGTTTTGTAGTCGACAAAAAAATGGTTCAATAGTTTTCTATAAGCTCACCAGTTCCTGAGATCTTTTCCGCAGATTGTGTATTGATTCCTCGAGCCCTGGAGGTGTATCAAAATCATTAGAAAATGTTTTCTGACGCTCGCAAAATTCCCTAATTATTGGCAATAAAATTCCCGATTACCTAGTGGCTTTGGATGAACTTCGTTAACCCTCAAATTTTCCTCCTCAGGTTTAAAAACATCTCCAAAGGGAGTCTCCCTACGTCACCCTGCGATGCCGCGTCCCTTGACGGAGAAGTCGAGCCCTCACCGTCGCTCCTACCACGAGCCCTCGCCCCCCCGCCCAGAGCTTCCCAACTCGTCAACGATGAACGACCTGAGTCGCCTCCAGAGTTCCCTCGAGGACGACCGCTCAAACCGTGTGCAATACTCCCCGGAGAAAAAATACACCAAAAACATCGAGTACCTGGAGATAAATCACTCGTACTCCTCGGAGAACCTCCACGACTGCCAGGAGTCCACCGAAAAGCTCAAAAATACGAGCTACATACCCACCCCTTCGAACGACCCCGAGTCCCATCACAAACAACGAAACGTCCAGACGCTCTGCGTCACCTACTCCGAAGAATGCAGTGCAGCCCCGAACATCGATAACTTCAGTGTGAGCAACCTGGACAACGACACCGACGAAACCGTGAGTGAGACCGGTACCTACACCGTCCACAAGGACTACACAGACGAGGAGAAAGCTCGAATGGACATTGACAAAGCATTCAGCGTGGGAATTCTCACCGAGGACGAGCAGAATTCCCCGTACGTACACCACTTCCAAATGAACACATCCCGAGACTCCAACACTTGGATCTCCGACTGGGCAACCCAAGTAGCCGAACACAATTCATTACCGCCTCCCATCGGAGGCACAACAGGTCGTACCCCACCAATGAGCCCCTCGAAGATCCCCTCGCCCATCTACTCCCGCTCGAAACGCATTCCCCGCACTAGACAGGAGGCAAGTGACAGCAGTCTCGACGCGGAGGTCCACCAGCGTATGTCCACGACAATGATAGACTCCGGTGGTGAATCAGACGAGGACACTAGCAACAGCTACCCAACACCTCCCCACAGCTCCCAAAGAACGCCGACCCACTCGCTAGTGCGTCGAGGAAGCCTCTCCGAGTCCATCTTCAAACGCGTCAACCCATCAGACTCCACCTACCGACGAAGCATGAGGAAGTGTCCCACTCCAAAGGGCGAGTCAACCGTGCCACAGAGTCCGTCCCACATGCTGGCAAGACTTCACCTAGACCGTTCCAATTCCCTCGAGAACCGAGGGAATCACTCAGACACAGCAGAATCAAACTCCTCGCGTCGTAGCAGCTTGAGGAACTACGAGGACACGTTCAAGCACACAAACAGTCCAATTTTAAATCGTCTGCGATCAGCTACTCCAAAATTGACGAACAGTCCAATTCTAGGGCACAAGCCACTGGCCAGTAGAACCCTGACCCCCAGTGTCGATCGTCCAAAGCAGCTGGTGAAGCCTGGAAGTCAGTCCAAGAACATCGGATACTTCACTTGCGTCGAGAGCAGTCCTTACATGTTGAGGAAGTCCTTGAGCACCTCGAACTATCGAGAGGAAACCTCCAAGGACAAGCTCACCAATCTCCATGGAAGTCCAATGCTCTCGAGGAGCACAAGCATCCAGCGTTCCGCCTCCAACACCAGCATCAGGGCCACCAAGACCAAGAGCGTACTGACGAGAAGAAGCAGCTTCAACGACAACAACGACAGACTCACCAAAGCAAAACTCCCCAATTCTGACAGCAGTTCAGAAACTGGCGAGGCACCGACACCAGTCCCCCCAATATCCTCAGGGATCAAACTTAACAGGACCTTCAGCATGCGTCGAGCACGTGTCAACTGTGAATCCGAGTCCACACCCAATACAACACCTGAGGAGCGAAGAAGGAGAGCACAATCTGAGATCAAGTCTGCGCCCACTTCTGGTAGACAGAGTCATCATCGAGGCAGGACCAGCAGTGTTGGTGCTAGTAATAAGGAAGTCTTCAAGAAGCCGGAGCCTCTCAGACCTAGGGGTCCGTCGTTGTCGAGGAATGAGGGGGGTAGGTACAGCATGAGGACGCAGAAGACTAGCCCCTCGACAAGGCCTAATCAGAAAACTAGTAAAGAGGGTAAGAACTCGGGGCGAAGTAATTCGACACTCACCTCGAAGGAGGTGGAGTTTCAGAATTGGAAGAGAAGGAAGAATTATGATCCTATGAAGGCAGCTGCTGAGGGGAAGAGGAAGCTCGATGTTAGCAGGAAGCATCATAGCACTGAGGATGGAAATAGCAGAGACAGTTCTGTTCTCAGGTCGGCAAGCTTCCATGGAACTGGGGGTGCTTTGTCTCTGGCTGATGACTGGTCGGATAATGAGGGTAACTTTGGGGGGGATGTTCAGCCACCTCCCTGCAGCCCTCTGGGGTCTGACAGCGATTTGGACACTTCGACTTATCTCCAGACGACTCACAATGTCATGTCTGCCATGACTGCTAGGATCAATGTTTATCAGGGGAGCGCTGTGGACTCGGGGGGCGAAAGCGATGAGGACACCAGCCACAGCTTGAGACAGGGGAGGGTGGGCAGGGAGACCAGTGATACTGAGAGCAGTGAGGAGCAGGGGAGGAATCTGGGAGTGGGGTTCAGCAGGGGCTTCGGGGAGAGGAGGAGCAGAGAGCCTGAGGCTAAGACCCCTCAGCCTAAAGCGAGGATTGTTAATAGTGCGAGGTCCAAGTCTGAGGGGACCAGCATTGCCAGGACCGACTCGGGGAGGTTTAGTGTGAGGGGGAAACCCGCTGCGGTCAAGGTCAAGCCTAAGGAGGTCAAGAAGAAGGAGAGTTTGGTGAAGGAGCAGGAGATGCAGAACTGGAAGAGGAGGAAGAGCTACGATCCTATGAAGGCCGCCATGGAGGGGAAGAGGAAGGCGGGGATGGTCAAGAGGAGTCTCAATTCTGAGTCTTCCAGGTGAGGTGCGGGGCCAGGGGAGACAAGTGGTGGTTTTTGGGAGGGGGAGAAGGGTGGGAAGATATTGAATGGGAGGAATTGAAGGTGTTGAAGAATTAAGTTGACTGGTTTTCATTGAACCTCCTGATTTCTGGGGAAATCTTTGGCTTTTTCTCATGTAGCAAACGAATCCCAAAAAAACTTACTTGGATATCCTCAATGTAAATTTAAATTGTAGGTCTAGGGGAGTATTGATGTAGTCTCATGATCAATTTCACTTTTGCTAGGATTCATAGCGATCGATTGTAGAGATAAATCTTCATCTGAGGAATCGGTATGATATGGCTTTCCAGGAAGCACGGTTTTTGAGTTTTGTGGACAAATGTTTGTTGCTTCGTTGCAATTGTTGGCTTCATTGCACACACATTGTCATTCACCAGTATTTTTGTTATTATTAATTTCCTAAAATTACGTGAAATCGCTTTTTGTAGTTACTCAGATATTGAGCACAATTTGCACAATTCAATGGAGATAATTTGTTATTTTTATTGGACCGTTTGGGAGTTTAATTTGCGCTTTTGGTATTTTTAGTGTCCTGAGATCTCAAAGCTTCCACGGGCCAGTGACCCTAGGCTTAAGTGAATGGAGTGATGAGGATATTTCAGCATCAGCTGACGAGGCGCCCATCTACTGATGTCTCCTCCCCACAAACTAACAATTCTCAAAAGGCCAAGTTTACAATCTTGAAATTAATTTAATTGCGTATTGAGATAACAATCCATGACTTTCGTTTCTGTTTTTTTTGGAAAAGTTTATTATTGATGAAGTAAATTTATATCATAGTTTTCTTTGAGATGCATGAAATTATTTTCATTAGCAAAGAAACATAATAATTGTTGAACTTGAATGTATAATGGAAATCATTTGTTTCTCTCTCTCTTCAAGTATTGTTTTTCTTTTTTGGCTTTCAGCGTTGTTATTGATATGAACAATTTAAGAATTGAAATTGTATAAAATTAATTTAGAGCGATGAATTACAAAGGGCGTTCAATTCTATATCTTTAAATAATTGTACAAAATGAAAACTTATGAAGAGTTTATCAATTAGTTTACGGTATTTTCATATTTTTCAGAAATGCTAATAGCTCTAGCTTTATCGATTATCGTTTTCTTTCATTACTGCAGAGATGTGTATTTGTCTCCCTGATTACATTACTTCAATAAATAATGCCAGAGTTGTGGGATTTGTTAAATGCTGAGTGTGTCTATCTCTGCCACTGAAATTCATTGAACTACTATTGTTGAAATATTCCATTAAATTTTTGGATGATCAATTTTTTTACAATTCAACCATTCTTGTGATTTCTTTTTGTTAATTTTACCAATAAACAAGTCCAACAAGTAAAAGAATTATCCTGATTTATTTTCTAATTCCCTTAATGAATAATGCAATCGACATACCACCAACACAATAACTTTCTGCCCTGATTGATTAATAAATCGACTTAATAATTATCTCCATAATCCACAAGAACCCATCAATGTCTCTTCCTCTTGACATCCACCTGATGATCCTTGTCATGTTTCCTCTTAGACACCGACGACGAAGTGGCCCCAGCACTGGTGGCGGTTCCACTGGCCCTCTTGGCCTGCTTCAAGAACTGATCGAGCCCAAAAGGATCCTCCTCGTCCTTCTCAAACTGAACAGGCCCAGACCTCGTAGCACTCCTATCAGTCCCCGAGAACTCCTTATCAGGTACAAATCTATTCGTCTTCACCAGCTTCTCCAGATCATCCCCATAATTATCCTTGTCGATATTCTTCCCAGGTCGATAGATATGGGAGCCCAGGGAATTCGAGTCCCTCCAGGGCTTATCATAAATATTATATTCGTCATCGTGTCCATACCCACTGTCCATTCCCTTAGAAGTATTGAACAGCCTCTGATCGAACTGAGCATCCCCAGTGGAGACACTCTTGGCAGGCAGTCCCAGTGCGATTTGCTCGGAGATGTCCCTCTCTCGTTCCCGCTGAAGTCTCGATCGTTTGTCCGGGGCAGCCCTAGCCAGATTCCTCTCGCGAGCTCTGTCCTTGTGCCTCTCATTCCTCAGCTGATCCCTCTCCCTCGACTCCTCCGCCTTATCCAGCGCAGCAGCTGACTTCAGGCCCGCCCTCTCCTCCCTCGCCTTCTGCGCCAGCTGCCTCAGGTGATCCTCCTTCTTCTCCTTGTCCTTCTGCGCGAGCTTCTTCTCGAGCTGGGCCCTAGCCTCCACCGCCTCCCTGGCCTTCCTATCGGCGATGTACAGGGCCTCCGCCAGTTTGGCGAAATTCTCGTTGATGTGCACCTGCTGAAGACCTCGGCCATCAGCTGCCAGACGTTTGTCCAATGGAATGGTGTACCCTTTGGCGTTCTTCCAGTTGCTAATGCAGGGCGGAATCTTCCACTCCTTCTGCTCCTTCACCGTTACTTTTCTCGTGGGCGAGTGCATCACCGGAGCCGGCGGGGAGGGCGGCCCTCTCGGTATTTTCTTATTGATCTTGAATTTTGGGGGCTCTATGGGGTCCACCTGGGCCTCCACCATTCGTATCACTCTCTGTTTGGCACCTGAATTGAAGGATTGGCCCTGCTGAGAGGGAGTGTAACGAATGTACTGAGCTGGACCCAATTTCTCGGCACAACGGACAGGCATCGCTGCTGCTATTTTCGACTGAGTTATTTTCTCCAAAGCCTTTCGCGTTTTCTCGGTTAACTCAGCTATCTCCTCGTCGTCTGGGCGCTGCAGGGAAGGATCGTTCTCTGATGTTATCTCCGAGGGGAGGAGGTCACTCAGTTTGCTGTACACTACTTTGTCCTTTGCGTGACCCTGGCGGGCTATCATGTCGTATTTGACCTTCCCCTGGGCGTCCAGCTGGACAGCAAGGGCATTGCTGGAGGACTCCTTGCCCTTCATGCCCATCCCCAGGGGATATTGGGCCACTTGGATCTCCGGGAAGGCTCCGCCGTCCCCGAAGTCCTGGAAAGAAGGGGGAAAATGTAGCCAGTGGACGATTATTCATTGACAGCAAAATTAATGAGTTCTCTATAAATCCTGGTGGAGTCAATAAAATCGTGGGAAATTACTGATACAGCCACAGGAAAGTCTTCAAAATGTCAATACTTTGCATTTGATGCTGAGTAAAGGGGAGAACCTTGAGAGTGTCCTCTTTGATCAATAATTTTGCTGCCTTTTTTTTAGACAAGGAATACTGAGATTATTACCTCGGGGGTTCGGGGCACCCATCCTTTCCGTTGCCCATACGGTGGAGCTGTGATGACTGCTTTGACAAGGGCTGATACTGGCCTCTGACGAAGCTTCTGCTCGCGAGCCTCGTCCTCCCGGTCCCAGACGACCTGGCTCGGTGCTGGGAGAAGGCTGGAACGAAGGATGATTTATCAGTGAAGACAGTATCCGATTTTCAGTTGAGGATTTTGGTAAATAAGGGATTTCCTGCGATCTCCACACCACAAACATAACCTCCTCGAAGCAGCCAAATTTTGCGCGAAATTGAGGACTCAACTGAGAGGATTTTTGGTCGAGTGATTGGGAAATATTGTTCGAGGAGTTGTCAGGAGTAATCGTAATAATTTTGTTTTAATTAAATCAACAAACCTGGCTAACGACATCTTGTTGATATGAGAAGACATGAAACCTGAGTGACTCCGACGTTTCGGAGCCCTTCGTCTGGCTTCGTTCGTTCTCGGACCTCGGCTGGGAGGGAGGGAGACTTGTCTCGAGAGGTGGGTAATGTATTAAATCGTTTGCAAGGACTCCCGTTTTTTGAAAATCTCTCAAAAACTAGAGGAGTTGATGTTCTGAATCCAACGGCATTCGGTTGCTGAAACAATTTCCTGTAGATTGAGGTGTTCCGAGGACGCCGGACCTAGATTTTATAATTTTTAAAGCACTGGAGAATTGCACAGATGGATGGGAAATTTCCTGAGGAGTCCAATGGAAGTCCCCCGGATGGATATCTCTTTTCATTCTCCAGATATCTCCAAAAAACTGAGGGTGCCGAGATCATAAAGAAATTGTTTTGCGACTGTTTTTCCGCAGGAAAATGAACGTTTAGCTGCATGAGGAGTATCCACTCCGATGCAAAATTTCATGAGGAATCCAATGGAGTTGACCTCGTCCCGATATCTCAATTAGTTCTCAAGAAATCTTAAAAAAACTGAAAGAGGATCAGCCAGAAAATAATTTTTGTGGCCTTTTTCCGCTCTAGCAACGTAAAAAGTCCATTTTCCGCACTTTTGACGGCACGAGGGGTTTCTAGGGGTAACTAAAATTACCCGAGAAATCCTCTGGAGTTGGCCCCGTGCCGATATCTTCATTGGTTCCCGAGATATGGCCAAAAATCCAAATTTTGACCCATTTCCTTGAAATAAAAAAGGGTATTATTCCCCACAATAAATCAAATAAATAAACTTCACCAATAATTTCGATTTTTAATTTTATTTCTTCACGAGGTACACGAGTTTGTTATTGTTATACATCATCGCAATTAAATAATCGATTTATCCTCAATATTCCATTTTTAACCATTAAATTTAATCTGCAGCATCATTTACCTTATGTTCATTAAGTCAATATATTATCATACTTTCAATGGATTCAACAACATATATTTATTTATAATACATACATAAGTACCGTAATTTATCGTAATTTAATCATTAAACTCTCGTCCTTCAATCAAATTCACCGAATATTAGAAGAATCAACAACAAATGTCGGCAATAATGAAAAAATGTTTCCAAAAAAAAAAAGAGAACAACTAAAAAAAGTAATCAATTGGAGGCCAACGTATGACTATTTACCGCTGAAATAATCACGTTTTATTCCCATTATTATCATTATTATTTCATTACAATTAGGCCTCACTTTATCCCCTCTAATTATCCTCGAAAGCGGTAATTTTATAATGGAATATAGCAAGCACTTGCATTACTACAATTTCAATCGTCAAATTAATAGCGAAGCGGTAAAACGACCCCAATATCTCCAAAACCAGGGCAAATAGCAAAATTTTCGTCTATACCTTTTTTATAGCTCTCAATTCACTCTTTAAAAAAGATAGTAACAAAAATTGCGCTATCTCCTCTAGATTTCAAGATTTTCACGGAAAACCGAGCGATAATCTAGTGCGACTGCTTGAGACGTTTTACCACTTGTCTCCTCAAATAAATAAATTAAAAAATCGAGAATGGATGGACCACAGACGTTCCCGTGGATGTCGAGTAACTCTTATTTGTTTCAAAACAAAATATTACCTCAATAATTCACATCAGCAATTCAACATTCACATCCCCCGCGACACTGTCGCAAGCCAGTTTAATCGACAATCAACTATGATATATTTTTTGTTTAATCCTATGGGTTCATCTGACTATAATAATTCATCACTTTTGTCTGTACAGACTGGCGCAGCACTGATGACAATATTTTATAACTCTTTTTGTTTATTATCTTTGTGCGATTCTCAATAATATAACGAATGACAGGTGAAAATTTTCTAAAAGCCCCTGATTATTTATCATCAGTGAATATACTAGACTCGTAGTCGGCGGTTATCTCTCGGTTATGTGGATATTTATTTGGATAAAATGGGATTTAATAAACTCACTCACGTTTATGTATATTTTTCTCATTAAATTGACGAATTAAATCGTTAAAGAAGTAAATGCATTCCTCCCAATTGCGGTCTAAATGCACAATTTCCATTCGCTCGTCAACCATTTCATTCAATTCTGACTATAATTATTCAGATTTAAAAACAAAATTTAATTCACTGGCATTGAAAATGCCTGGAGATATTATTTCATTACAAAATCCAATTTTCCAAACATTGCGAAGGTAAAATGCATTTTCTCGTCACTGGGAATCCAATTCTCTCGACTTCTCGAGTGACAAACTGATTAAAAAAGAAAACATAATCAAAGAGGTTGAGCCCATTTTACCCAAAATCATTCCTCATCATTAAATAAACAAGAAAAAACAATGAATAGCGACTGATGTCTAAGGATTCGTCGATCGTACAATGAATATAAATGGGAAATAACCTCACTCGTTCAATAAAATTGAGCACAAAATGAATAAAGAAATGTCAATGACTCTTCTCCCGTGACAAATTCACTTGAGATCCTCATCCTCATTGAGTAGTTCATCCATCTGTTGCTCCCAGTCTTCCTTGTTATCACTGGTTGAATTATTTTTTCCATCTCCAGGTACGATCTCGTAATCCTTGAGTTCAGCCTCCAATTCCCCCTCCCACTCTTCTTCTGCGGAGAGTGACAAGTTGCGTTGTAGCTAGTATAGCTGAGGCTTGTTGAGTATGTGTCTTTTGTATGTGTACGTGTGATAACTAGTAATGAATGTGTGACTGATGATAATACGAATGGTCTGACAGTAAAATAATTGTGAAAACTCATGGATAAAATTAATCACGAAAATGGATCATTCAGGCAGTTAATTCTACAATTACCTCATATATTAATTCTTCGGTTGTTGTTGTTGTTTTTTTTTTTTTTCAGAAGCGAGTAGTGGACCAATGGGCTTCTAGCACGCCGAACAATTTATTATCAATCATTGAAATTGAAAATATCATATCAATCAATACGAAACCCATCGATCGCTATTACTCGTCTTATTCACATATTTATACCGAATTTTTCGTCCCTCATTTCTAATTGAATTCTATAACAGCCAAACACGAGTGATTATTCGGATAAATTATTAATTAAAAATTAAACAAAAATAATAATGAGACTGACGCATTTGGCTGTGTAAAAATCTATGGAAAATTATTTTTCCTGTGGCTTATTTGTCGCGATATTCCTGCTCTACAGATTTTTATTGTAAATAAATTGTCGAATTCATTTTTTACGCCCCCCCTCCCCCTCCCCCACTTACATCTCTTCGTTTTTCATTAAAAATCAACGCCCGTTCAGTAATTACGTACCGATTTTTATCCACCGAATTCGCAGATTGTGGGGCAGCCAAACGCGTTGTAAAATGAAAAATCAAAAATAATGGTTAAAAAATTCACCGAGGATCGACGCATTTGGCTGTGAATATCAAACTCTCGTTAATAATCTCATTAAAAACATTCCACGCTCAAATAACTCCCCATAAACCACGTATTGTCATTCAACAAATGTTAATTTGGTACCTATAAACATCTGGTAATGCTCACTCCAATCATCGAGATAATCGTTCATAATATCTTATATTTCATCATTATTTAATTACAATTGTACAACACGAAGAGAACGAAGTTTGGAGATAAAGTATTATTCATGCTTTATTAATTCATTTTCCTTAATTTCTTTACGTTTTTTTTTATATTTTTTATATATTTTTTTTCTCTTTAAATGTTTCTCGACGAAGACAGACGAACAGACAAACGACGGACAAACAGACAGACAAATAGTCAAATTGTTATTCGTCAATTGAATTGTTTTAATCGCGTGGTTTTGTTCATTGATCAATTACACAAACGATTTTTTCTTTTCTTTAATTAATAATTGAAATGTCTCTCTTTCCCCATCGGCTTCTCGTGCGATTTAATCTTCTTTGTCTACTGGTTTTCATTTTTCTTCTTCTCATTAATTAACTCATCTAATGTTTATTTAATTAATTCACCTCCCGCAACATTTCCAGTCCCGTTGGTGACTCTGATAATAATGATAATAAATACTAGAACTTTCAGCGACTCAATGAACAGTCGAATCGTCTAATTTATCGCCATGACACTCCCCCTCAATCCTATATATCTTATATTTTATAATAAATATAAGGGACGTGATGACGATTATTGTGTGTATGTGTGTGTGGGTAATTGTTTATGACCAATAGAGTGAAATTATAATGAATAATTGATATTGTCGGAATTAAAGAGTGAAAATAAAACTGAAAAATATGAATTTTTCTTTTTTTTCGCCAACTGATAATTCATGTCTCGTTGACTACAAACGAATGTTATCTAGGAGGGCGTTCTTTGGATAATGGTACACGGGACTCTCCTCTTCTTAGGCTGTAGACAAAATACAAGTAAAATTGTTTTTTTCTTTCTGGTGAAATTATCGTAATGGGATTTTTTAAGTCAAGTTTACTTTTAGAGGACTGCACTACGGGATTTGTCTGATAAATATACTCAAGCTTATTTTTATCTTACGCATGGAGAAATTAGTGGAAAAATCTGCTGAAGATGATTTTTTGAGGATTCTATCCACTGCTCTTCGACAATTCTATTGTAAATTCCATTGGTCGTAATTTGTTGTAAAAAAATGAAATTTATTGCTTCCCTCGTTTTATGGAGAGAATTTAACGAAATGAAAAATCCGGCGATCAAAATATTTTTCTAGAGAATATTCTAGACAATTAATGTTTAAATAAATTGTTGCAGAGAAATTAGGAGACGGTTTTTAGTACAAAAAAATTATTTAATGATTGATAGTTAATTCTTAATGAGCTTTTGCAGAAATCCAATTGTATTCTCACGAGTTTCACCGGAAAATTAATGGAATTTCCCGAAAAATATTGAAATTCTTCAATAAAATTTCTCCAAACATTCCAACATTGTGATAATTACAGTGGGCATAGATACAACGATTAAGCAACAGTGGTTTATAATCAGAGAATGGTCTGTACAGAGGTCTAAGTGGATGCTATCAGCGTGCTGGTATCTCATTGTACACAAATCCACGTACATACTTACGATTGCAATTGGACCCAGTACGAATTCACCTGATTAATTACAGAGAGACAGTGGGTGAAGGTTTGTTTGCGGTTAAATTTTGTAATTGAATTCATGAGTGTGTCTAGTGGTAAATGAAACCTCAATTATGAAGAGTTCAAGTGCATCACCAGTTTGACAGTCTTGAAAATTGTTTTTCGAGTGGCGATCCATGTTTATAATTATTTATCCAGGAGTTTTTATTTCTATTACTCACAATTAATTGAAGGAGAGCTCTGAAAATATCTCAATCCAATTAATTCAGTGAAGCAATTAATTTGTTGTGGAGTATTTGATGGAGAATGAGAAAGTGAAAAATAATTTTGTAACGACTGATTCGCGGCCAAAATTTCCTCTCATGCGTTATTGGAGTAATTGATGATTTTTAATTATTAAAAATATTTTATTTAATCTTCTGCCCCTGGGGAACGTCTCTACGGGTATTGAATTAATTTTTGAGAATTTTTTTAGCGGAAATTTTGTCTACAGATCAAAAGGCCTGTTACAAAATCAAAAAGTGGGAAATATGAATCGGCTCTCTCTCACTTCATCGATCTAGCGATACTGACCTTTCTTCGGCTTCATACCAAGCTTCTCCATTCCCACCCTGACCTCCTCGATATCGGTATCCGAAGCCCTCACACTGTCCGAGACAAATTCATGGACACCACTACTCGCTGATTTTTTAACGTCTTCAATGGTTTCCTTGTTACTCTCTACTCGAGCTGTACGACAAATACAACACACACTAGCAAAAATCTAAACTACATTGGCCATAAACTAATTAAAATTAACTAAAACCTATTTAAACAATTGAATGAACGAGAACGTTTAACGTATCATCGAACCACAGATTTTTGCTGCAAACCTTTGGAGATGTTATTTTTATTTCACGTGATGTTAAACTTGTTGGGCTCCCGGTGTCGATAAAGCTCATTCCTCTGGTTCGCGTTGTGACAGAGAAAATTAATGATGATAGGTTCAAAGTGAAAGAATACTTTTGGTGTATGTTTTATTATAATTTTTCGGCGTTTGATTAATTGGGAAGAAATCGTCGGGCAGGTGGAGATTTTCTTGCTTCGTTTGTTTAAATGGAAACATTAATGTCGGCTCGTCTTGAAATCGAATATTTTCAAACGATAAATATTGATAAAATAATTAAATAGTGGAATGCAATTTTCATTTCTTTTCCCAGAAGTCACTCTTTTTTTTTAATTTTATAGGTTTTTTTTGGTATATTGAAACAATAATTTTCTGGTGATATTCAAGTGCAAGACAAGCCCCTCAGAAGTGATTACAGAAGGTAACGAGCTTCTAATTGACACGGGTAGTGAAAAAAAACAGTGCGACAAAAGCTGAAAATGTCGACAACTACGTAAAAATGGATAATAAATAATGCAAATATTTGCAAAAGTACTTGGTGTGTTTGGAGAAGATGCTCATGAAACTTGCGGCATGAATTTACCTTGGGTATGATCGATGCTGCCGGTGGATGTCAAACTTTGATTGGGATTACTCTCCGCTTGGCTGGCCAGGGTATTTAATTCATGGCTCTGACGTAGGAGGGATACTCGGTAGAAGTAATTGCGCCAGAAGTTCTCCTCAGTGATACTGAAACAGTTTCCAACGCCTTAGAATTGAATCTTCGAGGCAAATATTTGAGCAATTGAGTATTTTTCAATCGGGAGAATTAATGTCCACCCTAATTTCATTTTTTTTCTGTTGAATAACAATTAATCTGTCTTATATTTAATTAAGAGGGGGAATATTTTCAAATTAGAGACGAATTTTTTAGAGCCCCCCCGGATTTTTTTTTCCTATCTTTTACGAAGAATTACCGGAAATTCCGTAAAACAAACACTTTTTGGAATTCTTAATTAATTAAAAAATATCTCATTAAAACACTTACACTTTTGGTACTAGCTCGAACCTCATCGTCTCGAGATTGGGATCTAGGGCGAGTGTAGCTTGGGCCATTGGCTGAATAGCTTCGAAGTCCCATTCGAATTCAACTCCAGGTGGTGGTGCTCTCACGAAGTTACGACGATCCTTAAATAATTAACAAAACAAAGGAAAATATAAAGGAAATTGCTCTCTCATTGTTCACCAGATTTATCACTCCTATTTCCCTCTCCCGGCAAATATTTTTTTTCCCCCCTCGACCCTGGCCACTGCATCTAAAGGAATTCTGGAGATGCTGCTCCTCTTTCATAAAGTCGACGTGCCTCAGTTTTCAGCCGAAGCAAACATTGTGGAATTATGAAACATCCATGGAATATTACTCACGGTTGAAAGGGCCAGGCATTCCTCACGCAACGCATCCTCGTTAGGTGCTCCAACCCACGGGGCAACTGCCTCACCTTTTTCACTAGTCTTGCCAGCGATAAAGGCCTCCTGCTCCTTGTTCAATTCAGCTATCAGTCTCTGAAAAATATTTTATTACGTTTTTTTATTCGCAGTCTTGGGGCTTCACGGCCCAGTGAATTCTGTGTGCACGTGTGGTAGAGCGTAATGGGGGTGAAATTTAAAGGAGAATTGAGGGTGAATATTGAAGAGGAAATTTTGCCTAAATTTTTCCCGGACAAATCTGATATTTCAGAATTTTTTTTCACCTTCGTCTCCATTTTAAAAAATTGTCACCACTCGACGGAGAAGTAGATAAATATGAGGGGCTATTCATAGGTGAAATCACTGTGTCACTTCAGAATGAAATCAATTTTGAAAGCATATGAAATCAGTGAAGTCACTTGAAATCATTTGAAATCAAAAATGAAAATAAAAA
>JAPYZN010000836.1:0-34889 GCA_030522865.1 Psyttalia lounsburyi
ACTGCCCGATGAGTAAATTTATTCTCCTAGGAGAGTAAGTAACCAGAGGCGGTAGTGCCGCAGATTGCCGCCGTGCGTAGCACGGCGGAAAGCTGGTGGTGCTGGTGGTTCTCCGCTTCGCGTCAAGTGACTGAAAAGTTACTTTTCCGACACAGCGTGATGAAACAGTTATTTACCATAAGTAAGTTTTCATAGAAAGTTTTCAACTTTTGTTCAATTGTCCAGAAGTATTTTAATCATTAACAATTTTTCACTGAAAATCATTGCTATCATTATTAATGATTAGTTATTGTCCAGATTCCAACAATTAATTTGTTAATGAACGTTGAGGGGAGTCGATTGTCAGGCGAGCTCGCTCAGTTCGAAGTTTCTATTTACAATCCGACGCGAAGATTTCAGTTTTACGGTTTAAATCTTCTCGGGGTTTTATTCGAATTCTTGAGATAATCCGATAATTAGGAATAGCATTCGTTCTTAATTAATAGAGACTTTAATTATGTTTACGAGGTTAATAAATTTACCATAATAGTTTTATTAGGTACGTAATTCTCTAGGAGAATGTCAGTACCTAATATTTTTTTAGAATCACTCCTGCCAAGCATGGTCAATTAATTTACGAGTCGATAACTAATCGAGGATGAAGAGGAGATTCAGAGTCAACTGAATATCTTCCTTTGAATCTACTTTACCCAGAGGAACAACAAATTGGCTCTAAGGTTGGGATTAAATTTGATTAAAGTTGTTTTGACGAAAATTAATGTTTCGGTTGCAGTGAAAAATTTCGGAACTAAAAAGGAAATAAAGATAAGTGAAAATGGTTTTTAACGTTTGACAATTTGCATTGTTAGTTAGGTCAGAAGTAAGTGGGCATTTAAATAGCGATATTTCAGATTTTAGAGGGTGCGAGTGAGGCCAACAACCTGTCAGGAGTTCATACCCATGTCAAAATAATCGCTAAATTATGGGATATGTATGGTCCTCATTCGAACAGCTTCTCTTTTCCCGTCTCATCCTGGACCTTCCATCCACCAAACGGGTCACGAGGCACATTCCCTCCGCCTATCTTCACTCTTCATCTCGCCACAACTGATACCTGCATATTTCGCCTTCTTCGTATTTAACTTTCTTCTTTTCTCTTCAATTTTTCTCCCTTATCTTTAACTTTTTGTTTCTCTCTTAATTTCTTGTTGGCGCTGTTCTCTCGGGCAATGTCATTGGTGACGTTGTCGTGCCACCCAAGTCCAATGATCATTAATTAGTCATGCATTATCACTTGAGACTTCAAAATAATTTGGCGGAACCAGTTAATTTATGGAAAAAAAAATCCGAAGAATTCCCAACAAAGAAAAATATTTTTCCCTGAAAATTTCTCCGGAATAATTATTTCTGAGCTTCAAAATAAATCACACAAAAAAATGAAAGAATCAATACTTTTTTAATAAAAAAAATAGAAAATAAATACTTTTACTACGGATTTATTTGCATTAGGTAAGAATCTTGTTTTAAAAATATTGATTATTAATTTATCGGAGTAACTGATTTACGATTGGTCAATTTGAAATATTGGCAATTGAAACAAATTATTGTCTAAAATTTTCAAATTTTTTCTCCCATTTGATAACTTCTCATCATTTCTATGAATTTTGTGAGACGAATGCACAATTGATTAATAAAGATGTCTGAAATATCAATCAATTAAGAAACATCAATAATTCAATTAATTTGATGGATTTACTCAACCACATCAACGACTGATGGAATGGACAAATTATAAATTGATTTCATTGAGTTATGAGTGATTTGCATACGAATTATTATGTATCCCCGGCTTCATGAATTTTTAGGTCATTAATTCCGCAAAGTACATAAGAAATTCAATTCCCGAGATCAATTACAAGGCCCAGAAGCTGTCCAGCAATCTCAAAAAAAAATCACCGAGTAAGTCAGCCAATTACACGTTACCGAACTTATTTTTAAATAAAAACATTGAAAAACAAAGAGAAAGGAGAAAAAGATATGAATAATTTTCAAGTCCATCAAGATTCCAATAGTGAATTTGTCTTACACAGACCCCACAGGTAGATTACACTTTACCCGCTGCGATAAAGTGCAACGATCTCGATTTCTACGAAATAACCAGCTGCTCACCAAGAGGCATCGGATAACAAACGATCCAATGGATCATTAATTATGGGGTGCACGTGGCGTCTGAGCTATCGTCTCTGAAATACTTTCTCATAGGTATGGTGCAGATCTTGAGTTACTGGGTTCTGAGTTGAGAATTCATCTACTGAAATTATCACGAGAATTTGCATTTGTTGTGATCTCCAAAATTATGGAATAATTGTCACCGCAAATGTTCATCCTCGTTCCTGTGGATTTTTTTTTCTGATAAGGGATGTATTGTTAATATTTTTTACACCGAGAGAAAGGATTTTGTACGCTCAAAATTTTAAATTGTAGTTTTTTTTTAATTAGGACGGCTAATTTTGAGCTTTAAAATCATAACTAAAATTATTATCCAAAACCATTGAATTTATATTAGAAATGTTTTGTTGATTGGCCATTTTTTCCCATCGTCAAATTGTAGATGACTTGGTTGCAATTAAAAATCAAATTAAATTGAACTGATTTAACTTTAAATATTTTTTAATCCAAAAAAAAATCTCAGAGCTTATGACAACCTTGAGAAGTGTACTCAGAAAATTTTAACTTTCTCTACACAGAGAGGAAATTCCAGTAATTTTGGTAGTTAACGTTAAAAAAAATTACCGTGCTCTCCCGTAATCAGGGGCGCGAAATGTCAGCAAAGTAAAAAATTAATATGTACTACCATAATTCCTTCTTAAAAATTATTTTGAAAATATCTTGCACGGGTGGAGTAAAAAATATAGAAGAACACAAACCCGATGGCGCTTATAATTTAACAAATGTCGTGAAATAATTTTCGCTGAAAATTTACAGATGCAACATCTTCAATGAACACGGAGAAAAAAAAATCAGTACAAATTACCGTTACGTTATCTAATCGTGCAGAATGTAGGCCGGTCGGGGAAAATTACGGCTAACTAAAAGCTCTCGAGGGTTACGATAAAAATTATCCAGCCGTTCAACAAAATTTGTTGACTGCTTAATAAAAGTTATCTAGTATTCAATGAAAAATTCCTCAACTTGTGGGTAAAATTTGTTTACCCCTTACTAAAAATTGTCCAGAGGTGTGTCCAATTTTTGTTCAAGATAATTATACTAAGCGCTTGGATAATTTTTTACAAAAAAAATTCTCTTCGTGAAGAAGACAATTACTATCAATTGAATTAAAATTCTCCTCACGCGCTTCAATAATGTCATTCTAACAACATGATAAAGCTATTCCACCGGATAAACAATAATTTGTTGAACAATTCAGCTGCTTGAAAAGAGCAGCTGCTGTGAGGCAATAAAACGAGAAAAAAAATGATGGCAACCGGTGTTAAAGATAATGACCCACCATTGTACCGACAGAAATCGAAAATCAATGTGGCAAAATGGTGTGGTGACGTGAAAATGATCCGGGCGTTTTAATACGTATATTTAAAACTCACGAAAGGTGGATATAAAGAGTGAGAAAGAACGTGGGTGCACACGATAAATATTGGAAGAGCTATGGTGATGATAGTTTAGTAAAAACAAACGAATAAAAAAAGATCAATGGTTTGGCCAGGAGTGGGGATAACTCAGGAGGGCTACTTACGCCGTCAGTGGTAATGACGGGGTGCGCCCGGGCTGTTTGCTTAGCGAGGAGATTAGTGAATGAATCCACAGGTGGCCGCCATCCGTCACATCCCTGGATCGCGATCGATGTGAACGCCCAAATGACGATGCAACTCGGTCGCGATTCAGGCGCCGGCTCTCGTTAAAATCAATAGTGATCAAGTTTCTGGGGGTTCTCTTATTTAATTAATTGGCAGAAACTGACGGAGCAAGGGTCAGCTGATGAAAATTTGTACGAAAATTGTTGGAATCTAGTGATGGCAATTGAGCGAATTTGAGAACTTCCAACTCTCAATTTTTTTCGGCCATTTTCTTTATATTTTTTACAAATTAATGACCGGATTGACACGATTTTTGTGACTTTCGTCAACTATTGTCTGTAATTTTGTGAATGTCTCTAAAAACAGCGGAAAAATCTGGTAAAATTGAGTCGTAATAGCGAGACTTTGCGAATTAATAAACAATAATGTAATAAAAGGTTCCATTATTATTGGTCCATTTGATTATTAAAATATGGGAAATGTAATAAAAGAAGAAGAATAGAAGTGGAAAATCTTGATGACAGACGGAAAAAATGGTGACAATGACATACTCTCGTCAAACATTAATCTTAAATATCGTAATTTCTACTCTAGTTATCATTGCCAAAGGTTCTCGATATGATGGAGTGCTAGGTAGATTGGCGGACCACCAGAGTAATGTCCAACCTAATAGCAGTGATTACCCTGCCTTGTTGGATCTGAACACGCCTTCCTCATGGCTCGGTAAAAGGCGCTTTACAAACGTTGAATGTTTTATACTTTGGGGTTTAACCGTCTCACTCACTCGCATTTCACCTACATGCTACGATAACCGAAAGGGTTTGGCCCCATGAATTGATGGATATTTACCCAGCTAACTGCCCTTTGCCTTGTGCTGCAATGGCCCCTGACCATTCTTACTCTCAACGCGTGCAAAAGAATAAAAAATTCTTAAATATAAACCCCCCAAAATTTTGCGACTTCTGTCTTGACGTGACAATTAATTTTGCTCTCTAGGCTCGACAAAATCGTAACAGTATCGTTAGAAATTTAATTAAAAGCTACAGATAAAAAAATTGTCAATTTTCAGGGACTAATCCCTGGTTTTAATTCAATTTTTTTACTTCACGAGTTCTTGAAATTGATATAATAATTGAACAATGTCCCAACAATTTTGAGACTAAAAATGATAAAGTACGATTATTCCCTAGATATTATAATTTTGAATGCCTCTGCCTCATTAAATAGTAGATAAATAAATATCACATTAAATGCTCATTGACAGAATGCCAACCAGAAGCCACCGGTGAATACCATTCGATGATTTATCACCTTAAGATCATAGGGTATTGATAAAACTCCGTGGCCAAGGGAGTAATGACACGAAAGTATAGTTTAGAGTACACGCTCGTGAAGCGAGTCTGGTAGTAATTATTGCTGCATTATTATAACGTCACTTGGCAATACATCAAAAGCCGCGGGGATGTCATACATATGCAGTACTGAAGGAAAAATAAAATTAAACAACGGTGGAGAAACTATGGTGTGTAGACATGGGATAACGCCCTCCTGTCAATCTTCGTGCTCCACTTTTATCCAGTTCACCATCAAAATAGTTCCTCAAACTATTTGCCACATTACAGTGGAATTTTCTAAGTGTTGTTGTTGCCATAAAATTGACTTTAACATCTTAAAATTGCCATTTATTTCATTAAAACTAAAAAAAAATGCACTGCATTTTTTACTTCCAATAAAAATAGATAGGAAACGTCTTAATCTAGTTCACGGGTAAAAAAAATTATTTCAAGGTTATTTAAAATTTCGCTCTAGCTCAAATTGGAGAAACGTAATGAGATTAGCAATGACAACTGAATTACCCCACAATCTACCCAAAGCAAAGTAATTTAAAGTTAAATAATTGTGTTTCTTATCAAAATTGAGTCAAATTAGATATTCTAATTCCGAGCCGTCTGACTAAAAATGTAATTTCTACTGCAATAAAATTATATGCAATGTCAAATTATTTGAACAAAATTCCTACGCATGAAACGATTTTCTGCTCAATTTCATGACTGACTAGCCTAGAGTCTGACAATTTTCTAAAAATACAATTACATTGGCATTTGAACTGATAAAAAATGTAATTCCCACGGCTGATTTTACTGAAAATATTTTGGGGCAAGACGTCACTCACGAAACGATCCGAAGAAGCCAACAAATAAAGGGGCTAACAATAAAAAAACTAATAAAAAGAGCATATCATTATTTGTTTTAGGCATCATGCGCTCAACCGGAAACCAATAATTCACCGATACGTAATCGTACGGCATATATTCGCTATCTTTACGTATCCACCAGAGAGGAGGCCCAGTGTAAACGATAAATCACGATAAATACGTTTGCATCGGCCATTATAACAAGCAGAAACGCCTGAAAAAAATGATATTAAAATAAACCAAAAAAGCGCAACGAAATGAACAAAAAAAAAAAAATCAAAAATAATCGAAAAAAAATTATTAAAGAGAGATAAATGAGCGATTAAATGTGAAAAAGACGAGTGGATGCAAGTGGGAATGGGACAGGGGGATGGAAATGCGATCCTTGGGCAACGAGTCCCCGTTACGAAAAATACAAACAAGATGCATTGACTCTCCCCTGGGGCCACTATTCAGCATCCGCCTGCGTGCGCATTACGATCGCTTAAGTCTCGACTCGACTATCGAGTGATCCATCGCCCAGGTTTCTACGAAACAGCCCCGGCGCCTCACTCATCCTCCCTCGCTCTCTCTCTCTCTTCCACTCCCTCTCTCTTTCTCTCACTTCTGCACACGAATTTTTATTTCGGACTAACGAGTGCCTGAAAAAATCGCGAATCGAGCGGTGGCGGACCCGAGAGAGGGGGCGACATTGAATTGAAATTTCGAACCGGTCTGGATACACGAGGACGGACCTGTGGGCTTGTATTCTCATTTTGGTTGATTTCTTGAAAATTAGTTTAAAAGGCTCGCGATAAAGATAATGGAGTTATTGAGTTAACGCGGAGAGAAAAAAATTGAATTGAATTGGAGATATTTATTTCTGAGTGACGAATGAATTTCTAAATTGAAATATTATATTGCAAATTTTGGTAATGTTTTTAGAGACGAAAGTTCGAACCAAAGCCGAAAGAAAGTTGGGGAATGTTCATCTTTCGTTTGCTTAAAAATGTTCAATTCCCTTAAATTTCATGTGAAATCGAAAATTTAAAAAATAGAAAACTAAAATTAAACAGAAAGTTTTAATTGAATTAATTAATTTGATGTAATTTAATCTTAATTGAATCAAAATCTTAATTTTAATTAAAATGTTGTTTTTTTTATTTCCAGTGACTTACGTTGCCTCAAGAAAAATGAAAAAAAATTAATCAGTTATACCATTCGAAATCCCCTTCGCTCCATTCCCTTCATTTTATTCAATTCACTCAGAAATTTGTGAAGTGCTGGTTATGAAGGCAAAAGAGAACTCCGAATACTCTGCCGGGAGGTAAAAAAAAATGAAGATAACGGGGAGAGAACGGGAAAAGGGGGGAACTGTGTATGGAGGGATATGCGTGGACCCCGCAGGAGGCTCATAATTGCCGGCCCTGAAGATCAGTCCAGAGCCCCCATGGGGTCCTTACCTTTGTTTGTTTTATTCCTCGGTTATACAAACGCGAGATCTACGACCGATATATGATAATCGCTCTCCCTAGATTCATGCCTGTGCATGCAACTAACCCCACCACGTGAATTACAAACATCGTTAGGAATATTTTGATAGACGACAGCCACTTGTCCACACTGATATATTTCAGGAGTGAACGGAGGAGATAAGCGCATTCAATCTCACAATTTTAAATATTAATTTGTCTTCACTAAAGTCATCATTAAATTCCACGATTCGAACGATCGATTAATTTCTACCTGTATTCCGAGAAAATTGTGGACATTTTCATCGATAAAAATACAAATGATGTCCACTGATCGGTTGAGACATCAGTGAATAAATTTAAGGTCCATTCGTTTCAGAATATCTCGAAAATAAATTTTATACGTCATGCATAAAAATAATTCGTATGAAAATCGGGAAAAGTTGATGGGAAATATCAAATTTTTATTAAATCATTCCGCAATTTACCCCTGGTTATTTAAACACATGTTTCAATAATTCTCCAGAGCTGAATGACTAAAAAAAATATCTCAAGACCATTTCATAATCGCCAGAATTATCTTCAATTTCTACTCAATTAATTCGCATCCTACCTATTCGCAAAAAAAATCGCATGTAATTTTCCCAACATTCAAATTGTGAAATAAACCTGCATGTGATTTCCCGAGGATTCTACCGCCAGTGGGAGAAGAGAAATTATCCCGCTAAATATTTGCCAGTATGAGAAAGAATGTTGAATAGCCAGTGGCAATTGACCAATCTAAATGGCCCTCATAAATTCCAATTAATAATTTTCTCCACTTACCTCGCTGTCGATTTTCTTAAACTCCGGATCCTCCTCATCAACTTCGAAATAAAGTTCTGTGGACGTTATAGAGATAATACCAGGTGCGACAATGCCAGGAGCCACGAGTTTTCCTTTCGTGCTGATATTAACTGGACCTGCGAATAAATAGTCCCCACTGATTATGGAATTCCTCTTTTACATGAATGAGAACTGGGTAATATTCTACGAAAATCCAACAGAACAACTATTTTGAATACTTCGGTATGATCAAAGAAACAAGAACAATAAATAAATAATAAAATCAATTATTATTATTTACTTATTTATTTAATAAATAGGGGTGCATTAAATGAGAAGACGTGAACACAAAAGAATGAAAAAAGAATGAAACTAAATTGAGAGAAGAGATTTGAGGGTGTAAAAAATCGAATGCAATGAATTAGTAAATCATTACGTGTCATAAAATTCTCAAATAGTATTTTCCCCAGCTCGGGACTAAAATAAATAGTATCATAATGAAATTTGACGTACCAGTCAAGTCACTATCAAGATCCCTATCATCGGACAGTAATTCGCTATCGTCCATGAGATCAGTGGACTGCAATTGTTGCTGATGAGCGCGTGATGCTGCCAAGTGGGCATGAAACTCCTCTCGTGCCTGGAGAATTGCATCCTCAGGTGCACCATGCTCTAGAGCTGCTTTGAGCGTTGCCTCGGGATGACTAGATCCGAGGGGATTGTGTACAAATCGTTTACGTCGCCTTGCGTCGTCCTCCCAGGCGTCCAACTTCCAGTACTCAGTTAATCTGTCAAGTTCGTCGAGACTTTGATAAAGATGAGTATTGTGACACTTTGGATGTGTGAAGTATATGATACCAGATAATTCAGTTGTGAAGAGATGAAGGCGAGGATATTCGAGATTATTCCGAGATTGTTAGCTTAGATATATGAGACTCGAGAACCTGACGCATCATCTATTCAATACCGAATTATTCCAATGATTCGATGATTATTACGAAGAATACTCACTTGGCAGCCATCGGATCTGTGTACCCCCAGGCTCCGTGCTTATTTGATAAGATGTTTCGAATTTTCTCCATCAGTCGACTCGCAATGACATTGTCTCGTCTTCGAGCCGCTGTTATCAAGTGATCGCACATTCTCTCTTCTTCTCGCCGATCCAGAAGTGTCTGAGCACATTGGGACTGTGAAAAATACAAAATTCAATAAGATCCAGTCGTATTCCGTATTAAAAGAAAAATTGGACATTTGAGAGGACAATTATCGGTACTCAGTGCATATAGCAATGCCACACGGAGAAAAAAAATCAGTAGAAATTACCAGTTCCCTTTATAATCGCGAAATATCTCGGCCGCGCGGGAAAAATTACCATACCCCTTGAGTAAAATTTGTTAACTGTTTACTAAAAGTTATCGAGGGGTACCATAAAAATTATTCAACCGGACAGTAAAAAAAGTTGACTCCTAAAAATTATCTAGACGTGGGCATAATTTGTGTTACACATAGTGAATTTTACCATGTGGTAATTTTTCCCGATCGTCGAAAATGCTACAGGCCTACCAAACGAACGGTAATTTTGACTAAATAATTTCTCTCCATGCATTGAGTTTTTGCTGCGACACAGAATGAATTCACCACTTCTGAATTACCTTAACTAAGGGCAATCAACAGTAACATTGAATCGGACTCAATTTGGCGAATAGTTGGATGCGGTGACCGGGTCACATATTTTCATCCTTGTTGCGGTTCATACCGGTCGCGTGCCCGTCGCGAATCCTGAGTAATGCTAAGTGCTCATGAGGTTTGTAGTACCTTACCACACTTTGAATTGAATTGATTTATATAATTTAAAAAAAAATTCTATAACTTCCGAAGCGAAGGTGCAGAAAAAATCCGTACACCTACCCAAGCATAAAAATTCCATATTTTATGTCTTGATGCGATCAATTAATTTAAAGCCAGCAGATTCCGAAACTGTATGCGTCATTTACCATAAGATAAGTGCAAAATAAATCAACATTTGCCTCAGTTCCCGGAGAAAAAATTTGAAGGGCGGTCTTATCTCTTTACCGAATTATCTATTTTTGATTTGAGTATTTTTGTAATAATTACCTCAAAATCTGCGTGTTTCAGAACATCATCAGCTCTCATTCTGTTCAGAATGAATTCAGCCTCATTGGCAACTCTTACGATGTGATCTTTCATAGCATGAGAGAGTAATCTGTCAAATTGAAAACAATTTAGCATTTAATACAAATATTCGTTGATAAATTTTAGGTGATTGGAAAAAGTTTTTATTTTTTGTCTGCGTGTGACTTTGTCCTCACCGACTCAATACCTCAAAATTCCTTAGAAATATTTACCTCCCCTCATTGATAAGTTCGATGAAGGCCAATCCTGCATGTTTCTGCAATGAATTCTGCCACTCCTGAGAGCACAGAAGCATGACAAGTTCCACGACGGACGTGCTGTTCTTAAAAGTCGTCAAACCTGCAGAAAAAACGAAATAAAATCATCAAAGCCAACCCTCTCAATTTCTTATTCAATACAACCCGAGAGACACATCGATCTAATCGTCCTCTCCCCACTTACCTGGTAACCACAAGCAAGACAAGAATTTCAATAGCTCAAAAAATTTACCTCCAATGCATACGAATTGAATACCGAGAAAATAGACATCACGTCTACTTATTATAATTTTGTGAATATTACCATTGGAAATCACGAAATGTCAGTATGATTATTAATAATCAGACGGATAATCAATTATTGTTTCCTACGTTCGAACAATTCTATGGGAATTCTACAAGAATTCTATGGTTTTCTTAACCCGTCAGCGGTCGCGCTATGAGATTTTCTCTCACGCGTTATGTCAGGGTATAGAAAACTTGGCCGAAAACTCGATATTTTTCGGCGAAAATTCTTCTATATCCCAAGTAACTATCCCTTTTACCTCTGAAACCGGTCCGAATGGCCTAACATTTGTAATTAATTTTAAAAAACAAATTTTATCAAGCTCCGTCACAAAATGGGAGAGATTCTCTCAATGCGCGCCTAAAGGCAGTTGGCGAGGAGAGCGCTTCGGCGAGCTCGATCGCGGCCGATAAAGGCCGAAGAGCTGAACGGTGGTGGGGCGATGGGGTGGGGAAAAGCGTAAATCTGTTCGTAATTTTTGTATACACAATGTAAATAATATATAAATATAATTAGTTCCAAATTTAAGACGTAAGTACGATTAAATATTGTCTCATCGAATGCGTAGCCGTGAGAGGTTCTCTCATCGCGCGCGTAAGCATTACCGGAAAGTTGGCGCGACCAGTGACGGGTTAAGATTCCATTAAAAAGTCTCATTGTCTTTTGCATAATTAGAGGCTGAACGAAAAAGATTAATTAGTCCATTGATAATTTACCTTTTCCCTCCATTAAAAGCTCCTGACCATGCGAACCAACAAGAGTTTTCGATAAAAATGGCGCAAAGTCGACCATTATCTCCCGAAGAAGTGGACAGACCGATCCCAGGGCCATCTCCAGCTTCTGGGTCAACGAAGCTTCCCTGGAGGGTGTAGGTATCGGCAAATGTTCGACGAGTCCCTTGATTGGCAGATCATCGGGTCTCGGGGATGACGAGTTAACCAGCAGACGTTCGGGTACACGAACAACGGAAATCTCGGCTGATGGCTTTTCTCCTCGCTCTGGGTCCCTAAGTGTCTCCTGATCCAAGACGTTTCCCTCACTATCGGGATCGTGGACGTGTGACATATTGTGAATGTTTCGTGGGTCTTCTCGTGCATTTGTTATGGGCATTGCGTCGCCGTCTTCATTCAGATTAACATCCGTCCACGCTTCTTCTGATGAATTATGCTTATTCTCGTTATCTGTTGTGATGTCTGAGGGACTTGGGTCCGCTGTGATGTTGGAACGGTGCATCGCTTCTTCACTTGAGTCATTGCTCTGGAGATAAAGGGACAATCAAATTATATTTATGGGCTTGGGATGTAGGCAAAAGTTCGTTTCTCATGAATGTAACTTTACAATTTTATCATCAGAGATGTGACAAAAATCGTACGTTATGTCGTCAGGCGATAAATGTATTTTTTAATCAAGGCAACATCACTATTAGTTAGAATTTTTTTTTTCATCACGCTGTGTCGGAAAAGTACTTTTTCGACACATTGAGATGAAAAATTATTTTCATCACGCTGTGTCGGAAAAGTTACTTTTCCGACACATTGAGATGAAAAATATTGTTCGTAACTCGTGAAAAAAGTGGTTTTTGACTCGTGGGATTATATCACTCGCCTTCGGCTATTTCATCACGCTGTGTCGGAAAAGGAACTTTTCAGTCGCTCTCCGCTTCGCGTCGAGTGACTGAAAAGTACTTTTTCGACAAATTGAGATGAAAAATTATGTTCGTAACTCGTGAAAAAAGTGGTTACGCTGTGACGAAAAGTGAACTTTTCAGCAAATTGTGGTGAAATAGTATATTTCGTAACAAGTGAAAAAAAATGGTTTTTGGCGAGTGGGAGCTTTATATCACGAGCCGAAGGCGAGTGATATAATCCCACGAGTCACGAGCCGAAGGCGAGTGATATAATCCCACGAGTCAAAAACCACTTTTTTCACGAGTTACGAACATAATTTTTCATCTCCGCGAAGCGGAGAGTGACTGAAAAGTTACTTTTCCGATACAGCGTGATGAAAAATTTTGTACATAACACTGTACGCGTTGTGTAATGCATACAGTGTGATGTATTTTAAAATAATGTTATGCATTTAAATAATTTGGACGGATTAAAAAATGCAAAGACTAATTCTTGGTCGATAGTTGGGAATCTCGTAAAAACGTAACCCTACGGCCTCTTTCTTTAATAAAATTGTTAATTTAATACAAAATTCCGTTGGACTTGTGTGGAAAAATATAGAAGTTCAATAGAAACGTTTAACTGAAAATGTTGTATAGAAGGATTAATAAAAATGCTGTATCCATAGCAATTCGGATTGATTAATTAGAAAGTCATCGAAAAGGTTCAGGCGAAGTTGTCCAATTCGTTTATATCCACACTTGTAATTTACAGTTGTAATTTAAATCTTCATTGGTACCTTTGCATTGTCATTCATAGTAAATCTAATGATCACAATAAATTGAAGGGGAAAAAATGAAGGGGGACGGGAGATACTGTCACTATTAGTTAGAAAAAAATTTTTCGGCAAATTATGATGAAAAACTTTGTTCGTAGCACGTTCAAAAAATGTTTTTCCTCGTGGGATTATATCACTTGTCTTTAGCTATATATTTTCCGCATCTTGTCATGAAGAAAAACAAATCCGGAGGTCCTAGAAAAAATACTTCCATCCTCTTATGACATAATGTACTGCTTTCCACTTGGCTCCAGATTGTTTAAAAAAATTTCTCCAGCTCTGAAATTGTTGCTCCCTATTTAAAAAGCAAACATCCCTCTTTTCACTCTCGATATCTCACGCTATGCTACAACTATGAAATTCTAATCAATGTTCATGTCTATCTATTACTTTTATATCTCCTTAATTACGAAATATCTATAATAGTTTTGATATCTCTTCCAATTCTTTTCAACTCAAACAAAAATCGACGACAAAACGATTTAGTTGAACATGCAAATACCGATACACTACTATTAGAGAATAGGCAGACCTCCTATGATAATAGAAATGAAAGAAAACGTAAGCCTTCCGTGATTCCAAAAGCGGTGACAGCGAAATAAAAAAATGAAAATCTAGGAAAGTCACGGCGTGTTGGATTCAACGAAAAGTGACATATCAATTTCGCCACGAAATTAATGGAGAATGCAGTTTGATCGATCCTTACGGTTATTTGTTATTCTTGGCTGTTTTTTTTTTCGTTCTTTGCAGTTTTTTTTTCTTATTTTTCTGATCATTTTTACCTGGGTATTTCTTGTCACTTGGTCGGGTCTAGTCGAAGTGCCGATAGTCGGCTCTGACGAGGCGTAATCCTCGAGGATTGTCCGCGTCCGAGGTACACCACTGTTACCTCCCTTCAGAACCAGTAGTTAGTACGCATAGCATTGCAAGCAGAGAGGGTTAACGTTGAGAGTACCGGAAAATAGAAATTAACATGCTTCGTATCACAAGTAAAAGATTTAATGTAACATTAGCTAGAGAGTTGTGAGGTGACGGTACAATTTTTCCACTTATGTTGGTTAGAAAATTATTGAACAAGTGGTAAAAAAAAATTAGGAAACTCAGCGCCCGATAGTCTTATAGGGATATAAACACAAACCCACGAAATAAATTTATTTAAACCATGCAGATACTAATTCTTCGTCGAAAGTTGTGAATCTCGAGAAAACGGTAACCCTACGGCCCCTTCCGTTAAATAAAATTGTTAATTTAACATAAAATTCTGTTGGACTTTTGTGAAAAAATGTAGAACTTCAATAGACACGTTAAACTGAAAATGTTGTATAGAGGAATTAACAAAAATTCTGTCTCAATAGCAATTCGGCTTGATTATCTAGGAAGTCATAAAAAATGTTCTGACGAAGTTGTCCACCTCTTTTATATTCAAAATTGTTATTTACAATTGAAATTTAAATCTTCATGGGTATCTGTGCATTGCCATTAATTGTAAAATTAATGATCAAAATCAATTGAAGGGGAAAAAATTTTTAAAAAGGCTTTATCACATTTTATTATCAAATTACCGAATGTCCTCCTGCTGGGTTGTCCATTAGTACTAAAAGGATTGTAACGAACAAGTATAAAATCAATACCGTCATCTCGAAAAAAAAAATAAAATAAAAAAAATAAATAATGAGATTATTAAGAATTAATTTCAAGAGAAGGTAAGTAATTCCCTCCTCAATCTTTTCATCGATTCTACGTGCTGAAGAAGTATAACTATATATCGAAGACGTTATTATCTCATAATCGCAATTGACTATCCCAGAAAATGCAAGACATCGATTTATCGATAAGCAGATACACATGCTCAACATTGCAGACTCAACTATTTAATTAAAATATCAATGTGTTACATATTATGATCGTTCTCTCTCGATAATCAGAGTCACGATAGAACGTGCTGGATTTTCAACACGTGCAATCCATGCTAGATATAATCTGTGCCAATCTACAAAAATTATTCTCTCTTCTATATTTATTTTTTTTTTCAATATGATAATTGAAGATAAAGCATAGCTTGTGCTCTTAATTATATGTCAAAGGAATTCATCGTGAGATCTTTATCGAAGCATGCACGTACGAGACAATTCATTATGAAATCCTAATGTTTCCCTGAGAATTTGGCGAAAAGAAGCCGATAGATTTCGATATTCCACATTTAATTGTTCCGATTTTTTTTGCAGATATCTCTTGATATGGAATTCCTGAGTTGATGCTCAAGGATACCAATAGAAAACTGGTAACAATTTTTCACAGAATGCCCTAGGATTTCCTTTTGAATTTCTCTATAACTGTGCGACAGACTGTTCCACTTTTTAGAATATTTTCAGATTTTTACACATAAGTTTTACGTTCAGAGTTAGAAAATAAATTGTAATATAAAGCTGAATGCAAACACCTAAAGAAAACAAATTTTAATTTGAGATTAACAATCTGGGAACCTCAAATTGAGACTTAATATTGTGAAATTAAGTTGTAAAAGTCTTTAAAACTTGGAAAAGTTTTAAAAATTTCAAACTTTGAGACTTCCACATTTTAATTTAGACCTTCTGAATGACTCATTATGAGATTTTCGAGTCTTATTTTTAATTAATTCAAGCAGACTTTCAAACCACTCTTATAATCCCAACACAACGATTTTTGTTTATTTTTTTAAGCGCAAAACTCATGTACGTAAATTTGAAAATTCACAAATTGAGGAAAATCTCTCAAACAATTTCCTACGATTAAACTCAGGTATTTTTGAATAGTAACAGTGAACAATTTTTCTCCCACTTTTAAATTTTCTCCTTGTCTTTTAATCCCACGTGACCCTTTTGAAACGAGAGAAAGATACTTATTCATCGTTTTAGATTGAAACTGATTTTACCTTCGTGGAGGGTGGCCCCGATGACGTGACGTCGTGGTCAGCGAGTATCGACGAATTATTCTCGTCTACAATGATAACTTCATACTCCCCATCATCCTGGGATCCCGACTGGCTCATGATTCCCCCGCTCCCTAGAATCACAATCACGAGGTATTAAAATCATTGAATTAAATGGCCCAGTCACTTTTCAACATTCCTAGCCAGCACTGAAGCCGTTGTATCGTCAGATCGACTAGAGACATGCAGAGACTGTACAAAAATCATAATTTCGTTGCATGCTGCAAAATAAATTCATCCCATTTAACATAATCGATGAATTCAATAATCAACGAATTAAATAATTGGTGAAAAGCAATGGTCTGCTTGACGAAGCGTGAATTTTCAAACAGCTGCATCCTGTGAATAATTATTGAATAATAAAATTATTGTTGAAAAATGAAGGATAAATAAAATTGATCGAACTCAAGAAAACTCATGGGGTCTACGTGTACGGGTAAGGCACAAAGACGGATAGAACGACATCGATGGGGAACATCTAGGGATCCAGATTTCAAGCACCAATATGGATAACAACTCGAGTATCATCGCAGAATATTGGGAAGGATAATTCAGTAATTAAGTGGTAATATGAGGATTAAAACCCTCAAGATATCTCTTTTGAAGAGGCGACAATTCTTCAAAAAACACGTCTTGATATTCATTTCCCATAGAGACAATTCAACAATATGACTCAAATAATTATCTCCATTGCCTCATAAATCGCATTTTCGTCAAAGAATCCGGGTAAATTGATTAATTTGTTATTCTCTTTTTTCTAGTATTTATTCGAAGTAAAACAAAAATTGTAGAAGAAAATAATACGAATAATGTTCATTAAGTTCAAAAAATGAATAGAATTCCATTTTTCTCTTTAATTTACTTCTATTTTCTTTTTCTACTATAGAAATCTTTGGAGACAACTGTCACGAGTTATTTTCAACTTCGATTAAAAATGAGGAAATTCATATCCAGAGATTTTCAGGCGTCGGTTATCACCCAGACTAATATAAATCGATAGAAATTAATCATATTAATTTTCTTTCATCTATCTAATTAAGTAAGTATCATTAAAAATAATTGTTGAATTTCTCACTTGATTTAGCCACTTTTTCCCTGAATTAAAACGAGCAAGCGGCGAAAAAACGACAAACATTTCGGGTACTCGTAACACAGGGAAGGGGTGCTCTTGTAAATACACCAACATAATTCATTCCGTGATGAGAAAAAAAAAAATAGATTTCTCTCTCATATTCTTTCTTTCATCTTCGAGCAGTTGGAGAAAATTACCTTGCATACCGACACCGGAGTTTCTATGATAGATATTTCGGGGCTGATCGTTATGCTTTTGAAGCGAGTGATGGTGATTGTTGTTATTGTGATGATGATAATAATGGTGACGATGATAGTTGTAATTATTTGGGTGATGATTATAATGATTACTATGATGATTTGGGACATAATAGCCGGATTGGGTCTGGCGATTTGTGTGCCTGGCAGCCGGTAGCGGGTGCTGGTGGTGGTGCTGGCTGATGTGGTGGTTCGCATTGACATTGGCATTGGCTGCGGGGTGTGAACCCGGAAGGAACTGAGGATAGACGTGGTGTGACCACTGTGGAAATAGTGGACGACCTCCTCCACCACCATTCCCATCTGCTGAGGAATTACATTTATGCATAACCATTATCAGGATTTACCGTCTATTCAATTTCAATCCTGAGACCTTAGTCAACATTCTTTCTTCCCCAGTTATGAAGCTACCGTAAAGAAATTGATTCTGGAAGAATTCTGACGATTTTTCGTATATGAAATTGATATTTTTTGCGATTTTTTGTGTATCAAAAGTTAAAAATAAAACAAACGTTCCTCGAACAATTTGACTCGCAGCATAAAAATTGCTCGTTAAAAACTATGAAACAACTTTTTTTTTAATCGCAACAATCCATTTCCTAGCCCCCAATTTTATATTCCCATTGTCAGTAAGAAATGTCATACGTATGTCTTCTTTTAAACTAGAGATTATTTTTTTACTCGGGTTAATAAGTCACTGCATATAACAATTCCTATATTTTCATTAGTTTTTCACTACTTCTACTTAAATTATCAATAGAAAATATTTTATAGAAAAACGTGAGATTATATTTTTCTATACAACGATCGACATATTTTCTTCCAAATTTCTCCAGCTAAAATCTTCGATGTTTTGTCATATGTAGAATTCTACCACTCAAAATTCGTATAAAAATGTTCGAATTTCATATACGAAAAGCTTACTCTAGAATCATTCTAGTGCGAGGTGATCCATCGCGTTAAAGTAACATAAACGTAACACCAATTTTTAAGATTAATACCTGAAATCCATCTATGATCCAGAACGTATCCTCGATGAAGTCGCATAGTATTTTTGATTCTTACTATTACCCTTAATTATATATTGTAGCGCAAAGTTGGTAGTCGAACCAAATTAAAATACAACTTTCGCTGAATATTTTCTAGACTTCCAAATTGTTGAGCAGAAAACAAGACAAGCTCACTAAAAATCCTGAATTCCCTTCAATCAATCAACGAAAGGAACTAACTACGTAAAGTGACCAAAAGCCAACAAAAATATATTTATTGAATTATCAAATTCAACGCATGGATCACTTGGCACACTTCCACATTATCCTTCTCTCCAACAAGATTTGCATGGGAAGATAAAAATAACAAAACCGAGTGAAAATACATTGAGAAAAAAAAATCATATTCGTATCCACACGAATGAAATGAAACATGAACAACAAAAACAATAAAACAAAATGAAAACGTCGAAACCGAGAATGAATAAAGTGATTGAGATGTGAGATGTGTCTAGCATTAATTAATGTGCATACATTCGACAAACATCAAAACTCTCACTGTCAGATACATTCAATCAAGAGAATTACGTCTACACCAGTGCAACCACACATGCTTAATCCATTGCTACAAGGTGGTATTTAATATTTCTTATCGTTCAGCATCTAAATAGATATCTATCCACAATACCCAGAATCTACTTCTCATCAATTAAATTACGTACTCTCCAGATCAATACATCAACTATTCAAAATACTCAATGAAAATTATTCTGAATTAATTATGTTCATGTTTAAATCAATATTTCAAGTGAATATTCGACTCTCTGCATCTAAATCTAGTCTATTTCTGTTGACGAATAACATAAATATATTGGTATATAGATTCTATTACGAGTAATGATTGCGATTTTGTAGTGAAGTTGAATATAACGAGTCAAATATAACATTTTTGTTTCCCTTTGTAATATATTCGTAAAAAATCTGCACTACAAAATTATATAACTCCTTCCAGAAATCGACGAAGAAATAAATAAAATTTCTAAAGAAATTATGATAACTTTCTAGTGGATTTCTCAGAAAATTTTTGCCATTGAATCTTGTTAAATGTGTTTTTATCTCAACAATGAGTGAATTGAGAAGAACAAATCAAAAGATATTTTTCGTTTTTTTTCGTTCAAAAGATATTTTTTAAATAAAGAAAAGTGAAAATTCAACCCATTATTTTCTGTCAAGCTTGGCAACTCCACTTCACCGCAGAATTCATTATCAATCTGTTAGTGCTTGCAATGGTGGAAATTATTCAAAATTTCATGCTATTATTATCGATAATCCTTTACCCATGCTTATAATCACATCGTTCGAGTCAAGAATTCGAAACAAACGTAATAAATAGAATTTCATCAACCAAAATACGATATACGAATTGATATAATTATATTAAAGTGTAAAAATTACATATCTGACACGCAAGAGTTTTGAGCGACTAGAAATGATTTATTTTGTCGTAAGTCAATGATTTTTGAGTGTCTCGATAGAGGACGAATTGAAATAATAATTTTAACCGTTTGAATAACGTAAATAATAAGGAGAAATCGTAAAAGATGCGTTGAGAGATATTTTCGTCTACAATGAGACAATCTCGATTTCTTGATTACGGAGTTAATTTTTTTTTTTAGATCATAGTTTAGTGATTAGTAGGTGGGAAGGGTCTCTCACCTGATGGACTCCCGGATCTTATGTTGGCGCCGTTAGTCTGAATCGATTGCACTGGGCTTGGTGGCCTCTGGGATATCGGTGGCTCCAGGATGTCACGATATTTTGATACCATAAGTACAGAGATGAAGTAAACTATAGCCAGGGACAGAAACTGTGCCTGTTTGGTTTCTTCCTGTAATTAACAATAAATGGATTTTGTGGTGTGTACAAGTGACGCCAGAGAGGGAGGGAGAGAGGAAAAATTGCGAATGGTTGAGCAAATTTTTTACTTTTCGTAAAAATATCAGCTGTTTTGAGAAACTCATCCCTGGCGGAAATTGGATCAATAAATTAAGGAATATTTTTCCCTCAATTAAATTTAACATCACATTTAATGGCCAATTGGTTTTAAATGAATAACGATTAAAAATAATATAAACTCACAACATCTCTGTAAATAACAGCTCTCAGTCGATTGACATCCATATCCTGCAGGAGCTTCTCAGGGTCCTTAACGGGGCTCAATTGACTTGCCAAATTATCCACAATATTCTAAAAAAATAAATCAATTAACTTTCAACTATCACCATCAAATAATAATGAAAAAAAAATCGTATTAAATTGAATTAAAATCTGTAGCTAAAGCTAGCATTCTACTCATATTTATCATAGAACTAGAAATATCTATTCTCCTATTCAAATCTTAAAAACATACCTTTGGCGACGTTTGTGCTCCTCGAATAAGGGATTGTATGTGCTGTGATTTATTACTAGAACCAATCTGCCGCCCTAACATGCTGTACGTTCTGCCGCGTTCTTTACACTCTAAGCAGTTTCTAACAGCACAAGTACAGACCTAAACAAGCGATAGATTTCGATCTGTTGAGTATTTAAAAATTGCGATATTTCAACGTGGATGAACGAACTTTAGCTGTTCTACTGATTCGCTGTTTCCAATATATTCTTCGGTCAATTTGTCGGCTAAAAATTCAATTATTCCTTTCCTGTTTCACTAGATTCGCCTAAACGAGTGCCAATTAAGCCAATAGAATGCCAATTGAATTAATAATGACTCATGCATCTAATAATTATACAATTTACGGTATCTATGGGACATTCCATGCTAACTGAGCCCTCTTGATTAAAAAAAAATTGTTGTTATAGAAATCTAAAATCTGTGAAAATTTCAGCATTCGAAAGATTATGAAAATGGTTCAAATTGTCCAAAACTTTGATAACTAGTGAACCCATTTTAATGAGTGATTCTTTTTAATTTCTTAAATATGCTCTTAATGAAAGTACTCAAAATTGTCAGGCATTTAATAACTGATTTGTAAATTTAAGCTATCAAGCCAGGTCCAATCAGAAATGGATGTTTTTTTTAAAACATTCACTGAAGACATTTGATAGTTTCAATTGTTGGCTTGAAAATTTCAATTTGAAATTATAAAATTTGAATTAGACCTTCTAAAGGTTCAAATTTGAGACCTGAAATATCCGGGCAGTGAAAACGGAGCAGAATACACCATTTTTCCGCACAATTAAAAAATGAAGGTCACTTACAGTCATGGTGGCTAATTTGGCATTGAATGTCCCCTATATAATTGAATTTTGCAGCGAATTTTATCGCGATTGAATAGACTCATGATTTAATGTGATATGAAGTGTCGAACGTACTATTCTGGCGATGAGCTAGTCACGTAACGAGGAACGATACATATGATCTTATACAAATGGTCTTGTGCATTGAAGTGATACCATTTGGTAAATAACAATGACTGTATTCTGACTAGTGAGAATGGGTACTAAGCCTAGGGATGAATACAAACCAGACGGAGACATTGACGCAGAATACCACCACTGGACATGTTTTTCTCAGCCTCCAATTCGCCGAAATTTAAGGAACTTGCGAATATAAGTACATCGGCCATGTTAACTAGCCTCTGGAGGAACGACACGGCTACTTCTATGGGCATACCCTGAGTTGGTTCGATGACATCCAATTCGCTCTGAAAGAAACAAGTTAAATAGAATAATTGTGTAGTGATGATGAAGAGAATGACGACTACTATGAGATAAATTTTTTGGGATGTTCGTCGAGCAAATGTTTTTTTTAAAGTTGACAACTATAATGTCCATTGATTTTTTCAGTCAAAAATGAATATACAGTTCAGAAGTCATTTTATAGAATTGTCTAGTAACTTCGCGGCGTTTTTATATTCAATTATTTCGGGCTTGACTAGTACTCACATTTGGTGAAGTTGCAGATGCCAAAAGTGGCAGTAATCCCCCACAAGCTATGATCAAATTATCCGCGAGTTGTGAAATCAGATGAACAGTGTTGACGACGAAAATAGCATTTTCACTGCTATTAACGAAATCCAGAACTGATTTAGTCGAGTGACTTCTCCAAACTTGTATGTCAGTCTCCAGAGAAAATAAAACATCGGAGAGCAGTCTCTGATGTATATACGACCACTTGAACTCTGGTATTCTGAATGGAGGTCTGCTGGGGCCTGGACTGAACATTGGCCTTGTTGAAGGATTTCCCGGTTTGGCTCGTTTCGACTCTGAAATAAAATTTCATTGATTAGAGTGAAAAGAAGTCAAATGCTGGAACTAACTACAGCACTAATTACTCTAGACCTTCTTATTTCGAGGTGCCAAAGGATTTAACTGAGGGACCTTCGAATGGAGGTTGGTGGAGAGGGGAATTATTAGCGAAATTTATGATGGAGTACTTTTTCGGATGTTTGCTACAATTATATTAGTGTTAAAGATATACGTATTCCCTGAGCCCCAATTACATAAAATTTTCAACTTTTTATAAAGACTACTATTGTCCGAAGACAATATTTCATTATCAAGCGAAATTTCCGTCAATCGATTCTGCTACTCGAACAGAACCAGGAGCGAAGAAACACCCTCATTTGTTCTATTAATTTATTTCACACGTGTTCAGATAAAAAATTGCCAAATAGTATTATGGCAAACATACCAAAGTGATTTGGATCCACCTGTGTGGAAGTTGAGGCACTCCTTGGTCTCTTCTGGGGTGAAGAATTTTTCCTAGGAACAGGTAACTGCGTCTCCTCACCATCTCCATCCCCACAATTATCAGTCCCAACATTCGGTAAACTCGCTCTACGATGTACATCATGCTGTCCATTCTTACAACCTGTCTCATTAACCAGTGGATTGTCCAATTCATCTCCATTACGACTAATGTTTTGAGGCACACCATCATGTATATTTTTAGTTTCATCACAGACCGTAGATATTGTTGGTATTTGGGTCTTATTTGGCACTTGCGTCGTGTTATCTACAGTTTTTTGAACATCAATACTATCAGTAACACTATCATTTACTTCTACCTCATCAGTACGCACTGATGCATCTGGATTATCACTTATACTAGTAGAAATATTGGACGGTTCTCTTGTGTCATTATCAGAAATGTTCTCATCATTACCATTACCATCACCATTAACCAAACATTTATCATCATTATCAAGTACATCACCATCAGTTTTGCACTCACCATTGACAATACTACTCTCTACCAATTTTAATGTATCCACCTCAACTCGATCCTCCCCAGTTGTAACATCGGTGCAATCATTTACGCTAGTTGAGCAATTTATACTTTTTACAGTATCATTTTTGTCATTATCAGACGTCGCGTCGACGTCGCCCTCCACCATTGCTTTCTCATCCATTTCTTTCACATCATTAACGATCTCCTCCTTCTTCTCGACATCATGGCTATTGTCAACAGTTGCATTAACTTCATCAGGTGTAACATCAACATTGATAGGATTATCAGTCGAGGGGACTCCCGGCGAATCAATATTCACACTCTCACCGTCTGTTTGATTCTTCAGCTCATCCACAGCCCTCGTCACCCCATTAATTTCATGGTTTTCCTTCGCCTCATTGATCTCACCATTCTGTTTGTCTACCTCTTTCCCTTTAACCTCAGATTCAACAGTCTTCTCAGACTCCAGATTTGTTTGGGGTTCACCAGACCGAGGGCTTTCCGTATCTATCATCGTTTTCTCCTCTTCATCACCTGGAATGTTTTCTAATTCAGTCGGATTCACCTCATCCTCAATGTTTTTCTCTGGTTCTGTGGATTCTATTGGTTCAGTGGATTCCATTGCCACTGATGAGTCTTCTGTTTTCGCTGCCCTATCTTCGACCGGATTTTCTACTTCCTGATTCTTTTCAACTTTAGACTCTGGCGCAACCTCTTTAGGGAGTACTTCAGCTTCTTTTTGATCAGTTGAAAGGTTATCCTCGATTAAACCTGTCTCTCCAGTCTCTGGGGTTTCTTTCTTGTCTCCTGAATCACCAGATGTTATCTCACCATTTCTAGCTTCAAGACTCATGTCTGTATCGTTGAGTATTATTTCTGGTGATTCTGTGGCCACTTCAGACTCAATATTGTTGGCTTCCGGAGTGATCTTGTCGTTATCATTTGTGTCAGTTGTGTCGTTCTCCTTGATTACATCCTCATTTTTCACGTCAATTGCATTTGTTTCTTTTGCCATTTCCTCAGCATCAGCTTTCTCATCAGCTGCAGACGACGTTGACTCAATCTTCTGGTCCTCAATATTCTCGGTCAATTCATTCCCATCGGTATCACTCGCAACAACTGGCACTGATTCGCCATTTCCATCGACAACTTCAGCGACAACATTGTCCACATGTTCATCTATGTTAATTCCCTCCTTCTTGCCACCCTCCTGTCCCATTGAATCAGTGCTCGAGCTCTCAACTTTGTGCACTTCACTGTAAAGCTCACTAGAGCTCTCAATCGATACAACTTCACTAGTTTCGTGGGTGGTTGGTAATGAAAGCCCCTCGCTATTAACTTCTTCCTGTATCGTGGGTGTTCCAACATGATTCTCAACAACTGCTGGTACTTCTAGCTTTTCACTCAATCTCGAGTCCAATGAGACAGCTTCACTCGATGGTAATGCTAGATTATCGCTTCGTGACTTGACAATAGATGGACTACCATCGCTCTCGGTATTGTCGATGGAATTCAAGTCACAGCTGCAGGATTCTTCGAGTCTATCGTTACCCTCAATTCCATCGTACTCTTTGTAATTTCTCTCGATACTCTGCACATCTTGAGACTGCTGTACGGTCCAGGCTGAGGGCCTGCTGTAACCATTGCTACCACTGTGCTGCTGATCCCAGCCGGAAATTGTGCTTATTGGTCTCTGCTGTCGTACTTCAGGATCGGTTATGTTGTCGGAGCGGTGACGCTCGTAGTGCTCGTACATTTGGGCAAATTGTAGCTTAAATTCCTCGTACGAAACTTTCGAGTGGACAATTGCTAGAGTGTCTACCCACACTCGCCAACCACCGTACTCGTGCTTAATTGCGTGGTGAAGGAGCATTCGGAAGAGGGAATATACCTAGAAGGAGAAGAATTTTAAGTCCCTCTGGACAATTTGAAGTTGTTTCTTATTTGGTAGTTATTTTACCGAGACCAAACACCAATGATACGATCAAATAATTACAATTCACCAAAACAATGACGATAATCTGAAGTTGTTTTTGCACAATTTCTTTGAAATGTTGGGGACGTGGGAGAAAATGTTTTTGTTCCAATACTTTTTGTAATTCTTCATACTCTCTACACAAAAGAGGATTCAACGGGAAATTTAACTGTAGAGACAGGAATGAATTTGGGCCAGAGAAAGCCCCGATCGTTACGCGAGAACTTTGCTAATAAGAGGCTTTACGAAAATTTATGAAAGTACAACAGCAGACTTCCCTTGACTTCTCTTGATATTACCCAAGAGCTTTTTCAGAATATGATCCGATACAAAAGAGTCTTCCATTTTTCAGATAAACCTATTAGTTTCGGATTCTTTCGAACGCTACCCATCAGAAAAACGTGCGGCTGCTTAAATTTGTAGTAATTTCGCAGGTCTATTGGATATTGTGCATAAATGTTATTAGTTTTTATCCTGATTGCACTAAAACGTGCCGCGAGCTCGGAGAAGCTTAAATTACGAGGTATACCTTACGAATTTGGAATGAGATAGTACACGCATTTTCGTAAAAAAACCCGCGATCTCGGGTGCGGGAAAATTGGACGTTAGATTTAAGATGAGCATAAAATGACGCTCTTTCAGATGAAAATAATGAAACGGAAAGTATTTTGTGGCGTTTGAGGCTTACATAATACATTAAGAAGAATAAATGTAACAAACCATATCTGATATTTTCTGTTCCTCCGTGTTCTTGGGATGAATATAAGCCATTGCGATGAGCCACTCCTGCCAGACTGACATCTGCAGAACTGTGCGACGATTCTCCCGGTTATTATTGCAAAGCAGTGTCATATCGGAGAGAAACAGCTTCTTCACGTCCAACAGCTGTTCCGATTGCTTGGATTGTCTTATCAGTGTAGCAACGACTTTCAGGATCATCGGATTCTCCAGTCGATAGTGCGACTCTGGCTCTGGATGTCTCGTGTAGAGAATGTGCTGGCTTATGTGCTCAGTCATTATCTCGTAGAGAACGTTGTACGTGGGTAGGAGTAATGTCTCTTCGTTCAGGAGCAGACGCTCTGACAAGAGAGTGTAGAGATTGTGAGGGCTCATGACGTCGTACTTGCGCTTGTGCGTGCTACGACTGAGGAAAAAGCCGAGGAGTTTCAATGCCTGGAGCCTTATTAGTTGGCTCTCAGCAGCCATCAGCTTGAATATGGTGCGAACACCCTGTTTGGCGTCGAATGCTGGGACCATTGAGGAGGGGTGCTCTGACATTAGGGAAATCAACATCTGCAGGACGTCGTGGAGATTCTCGTCCTCGTGCATCGTTGTCAGGTAGTTCAAGATGCTCTGGAGCTCGTCGTCCTTCACACCGTTGCCGATCATTATGAGCTGCTTCAGGAAGAGGAGAATGTAGGAACGAATTGTTAGGATGTCCTTCTGCTGTGGTCGCGGCCCATCTGTAATTCATCAGACATTTTTGGTAATTTTATGAAAGATGGAGATATGTTTTATGTGGGTCAGTTTGAGAATCGGAATTTTTTTTTTTTAGAGAACATGGACGCTGCGGAATTTGTACAGGAATACCTTATTTTTTTTATTTAATTTTTCCTCAATTTCTGAGAAGCTTCTGTACCGACTCCAATTTTAATCATGTAAAGAAATACAATTATTATTACAATTAGAAGAATAAATATTCTTTTAAACTTTTTTTTTGTGACGAATACTCACAACAAAAAAAAATCACTTCACCCTTAAATAACTTGATATTTTTATCGGTACGTAATTAAAAAAATGTAATATGGAGAGCATTTTATTTAACTCTGACCTTCTTTAGTTTAGTGTAATTGCTGGCAATTAATTTGAATAATTCTCCCCCCAATTAAAACCAAAAAAATGTAAAATTTTAATTTTCGAATGAGCAAAAAACCGAGTGGCTCTAAGAATGTGCGATTTTTATAACAAAATTTGCTCATACCGAAACTAAGTAATTGATTCTAGATGGATTATTCTCCTCGTTGAAAGATGAGAATTGGGGTAATGAATAATCGTTAGAGTATCTCTAATTATATGAATTTTAATGAAAAATTCTCACCCATTCCCTTCGGTGTTATTCCACTTTTAGCCCGTGGATTTGCCACCCAGTAATAATACTTCAGCGTGTGAACTGTTTGCAGTACCGTTGATACACGCCTGACATTTGAATAAATCTGAGTATCGCTGAGAAACTCCGTAGCCAAGTATGAATAAAGACGTGTTTGCACTGGAGCTGGTGTGTAAATCCATAGAGCTGGATTAAAAAGTACATGGTCCAGCAGCTGCCACGTTAAAAATGAAACATAAAACAACTGCATCAGCATGGATCTGCCTGTTCTTCAGACCCGTCGAATCTAGTCGACTCTCTCAGGCTTCCTCAGGCTTTTTTTCTTTTATCGTAATTTGTTTAATCAGTATTGAAGCACGAGACGAGTGCTACTGTGATTTATCGGTGATATTTCAGGCGGAAACGGATGATATTGCACGGATGTTAATTATATTAATGTGCTCGAAACAATAATTCGAAATGTGAAGGGCATGCACTAGTTAAATTTCGAGAGAAATATTTAATTGAGGTGAATTCGCGGAATTGCTGAGTTGTAATTGGACAATTTATGGGGCCATTTTGCCATTGATGGAGGGGGGGGGGGGAGGGAAATCAGTAGCGAATCTGTAAAATGTTTCGAGTTAATCGTAATGGGTTCGTTGAGTATGCATTTATCTGTGACGAGTTGTTGAGAAGTGAAGTGTTCTAAAATATTTTACTTGTCATGCTGAGTTTGTTGCTTCAGATTTAGTGTACGAGGGCAAAAAAAAATTGGATTTTTATTTTTTTAAGGGCCTCTCATTAATACGCGAGAATAGAAAAAATTTGTGCATTCGTTAGAGGAATTCCACTTGTTTTTTAAAGGTTCTACATACAAATTTTGCGATCGTTCTGTGCATTTTGTCAATTGAAACTGTCTAATAAACAACTGATTCATAAAACATCGTTTCATTTCGATTGCAATTGTTCATTGTATTCGTTACTTTAATTCTATTATCGTATACAACTCATTTTATTAATACGTTTTTTCGGATTTTTACAGTTGAATTTTTCAGTTTTTTGAATTCTTTTTTATCAAGAAGGCGGAAATATCTGAAACCAATAAATCGTTCGGAGAAATTCGATACTATTAATTTTTTCAATAAAGCATGGTCCATAAAAAAATGGGCAGAAAAATTGATAGAATTTTTAATAAATGTTGAATAGAAGTCTATTTTTTCATGTTTTGTATGCGCCCGATTTGCCCCGTCCTCTTGAATAAGGATCCTACCAGAATATTAACGAATCACTGGTAAAGATATCGTGCCGATACTGTATAAAAAACTGTGAAAGCTCGAGATAGTCGATAGATTACATGCGGTCCAAAGTGTCGTAAGCATTGTATCATATCTCTCTCCCTGCATGCTGGCATTTTTTTCTTCCTCTGATGTGGCCATAAAAATACCATATTTGGCGGACATCCAATCGCAGTGAAATTGAATAAAATAGCGATGTGAGGGAGTAAAATAAATCAATAGATTGCGAATAAAAACCAGCGAAAAAAATGTGCAAATTTCATCAGTGAAACACATGCCGGCATTTTTCGTTAATAAAAAAATAACGTCGAGAGCTAATAAAAAGTATTGCTCCAGTTTTTTTATTCAATTTGTTGGGAAAAATCTCGTATATTTGCAGATTGTGAGTGTTACTGTGGACCAATAGTAAATTGAATAGATGAGAGTTGGAAAGGAATTTGAAATTTTTGAAAACATTTTTTCCAGAATTTCCTTTGAAATCTGATTAATTCCTCCGAAAGATATCCATAGCCACTATAATTTTGTAATCGGTACTATTCCAAATTTCATAAGAGAAACACATGCCATATATATAATAATTTGTTTAAAAAATTTAATTTTGGGGGAAAAAAAATGTTTAAACAGAAATAACCCTGACTCTTTTTGATTTGGAGCAAAAATTCGGCGAAATAGAATGCGAATAAATATGTTTCATCTATTTTTTACCAGTAAATTTTGTTGAAACAAAAACCTTTGCAATTTGCGGATTGCGAGTGTCGCAGTGGAACACCAATAGCGGATGAAATTGATGAATTGCATACCTGTTTTAGTAGTAAATCGCTGTTAGCACTGAGGCAGGTGACAAGATGTTTGGTGAGCTCCAAAAAGGAGGCAAGAACTTCGGTGGTTAGATGCTCTCTGCTTGCTCGTTGGAGCATAAAACTGATGACTAGGAAGCCGCGATTTTGTACCATATGCTGCTGTACCGTCTGCGAAGTTTCTACAAGGTCGCAGATGAATCCCAAGAGTTTTGAACTGAGAAACAGAGAGATTTAAATTTACTAAATTTATACGATGAGAGGAAATTAAGGGTGTCATGAGAATTTCGTTGAATATTCAAATTTCTTGGATTTTCTAGTATTGCTAGTATGAAAGGAGTAAAATAACTGGAGAAGGGGGAATAATTTAATTCTGACAAAAAAGACATCATGAAATAGTGTATTTGCATCAAATAAACTTTGCTTTAGTTGAGAAGTGGTTAAACGGTTCAATTTCATTTTAATTATGCATTAGTTTGGTATGAATATCTCGTAATTTGAGATATGAATATTTCCATTGAAGAAGCACTTTTAATTGTGTTTTACTGTTGTTTAATCAATTTTCTTTTTTTTTTTCGATAAAGGATTTTAAATGCAGGATTCATCCAATTTATTTGATTGGAGTTTATAATTCTCCTCGCTGTATTGATAATGAGGTATCAAATTGCGGAAATAATTTTCAAGTATGAAAATTCAAATATAATAACTTTGCGAGCAATCTCAGAAACAGAAAGAGAATGGAAATGGGTGCAGAACGTTCTTCACTCATTCAGTTCACCATTTTCTCATTGCAATGAAAGTCTTTCCTAACAAAAAAAGAAGAACTATAAATTCTTTGTGAACGTGTAGAAAGGGCCACCAGTATTTCATATAACAATACTTGCTCATTCCACAGTAAAAAGAAAATACGTCTGACGTTTTTGAATTATTCACATGAATTTCTCATATCAGTGAATACCAGAGACTTCATAATATTGATATTACCATAGAGTTGGATCTCGCTTGATGTCGTTAGGTGCTATACAATCATAAGGCATGTCCAATTGTGAAAATAATGGAAATAACACTTGAATTCCGCCGATGGAATTCAGAGTACTGTGTATGGAATGTGTAATAACTGCTTTGACGTCCTGCGAGAGAAACATGAATTTCAATTATTTTTATATTCATTTATTTCACATACGGAGAGAAATAGACAGTAAAAATTACTTAATCGTGTAGCATTTAGGCAATAGGTTGACAATGAGACATTTTTAATGAAAATTATGCGCAATTTTAAATAAGTTTTATTGAGCCGACAATAAATTGCACTAGATAAGTTTTAAAATGTCCATAAATTGTTGTAAACGCTTTGGTCAGCTTTGCCGAACTGCCAAAGCGCTTTATAGATGTTTATCAATCGATGACGCTATTTTTACTGCAAAATTTCCCTCCGTTGTCGGTAAGTTATGATCATTTTACCTGGAGCATGAGGGCATGTGGTGTGTGGACAAAATAAGACACATTGCCTTTGGGTGCACTTTGCAGGCACAATTGAGAGTCCGTTGCCACTGGGTTATACATAAATACGATTGCATTTGACAATTTTCCATCGTACAGGACCTGGGGGTAGCAACGAGTTTAATTAGCTATTGAATTGTAAAAAAAATATGAATTCCGTGAAAATGAATCAATTTAAATTGCTCAAATATTCTGTCTGGAAATAGTTTCCCTGGGGCGTTCAATATCGCGTAGCTGCGTCAAACTTTTCCCCATGAAATTTCTCGATTATTATGCAGCCAAATATTTGAGGAACTCAAATGAATTTTTTTTTCTTCGTAGATATACGGGTTTACAGTCAATATTCAAAGCTACGTTTAAAGAATTTAACTAGCTCGAGTTGGATTATTAATTATTCATTCCTTCATGGAAGCGAGCGAGTTTGGGAAGTAATTTGAAGATGTCCCTGAAAATATTTCATGGTAATTTCTTTTGAGACCATTAATTGCTGAGATTTAGGGAATAAGAAATTACGGAAATTACATATCATATACATACAAATTTCCACATTATTTCGCAAGTTCATAATTTATTTTATGGAGTGATTTAAAGAGGAAAATTGCAGGTGAATATCTAAGGTAATCGAGGTAGATTTGTCATTGTCCTCCAAAATTGTACGTCTGTACAATTGTAATACTTTAGCTGACAGTATGAGAAGAATCTTCAAATTGCAGCAATTCCGAGCAATTCCATGAAATTTTGAGAAATTTCTATTGAACAAAACTACATAATTTGCAATGCTGAAATACGAATGTTGTACAAATCTACAAATTGTTTAACCAACTTTGAACTTCCAAACAAAACTATATCTATTCCATAAAAATTAACTAATTAAAATTGCTCAAATATTCTATGTAGAATGAATTTTCCTGTAGCATTCAATATCGCACGGCTCCATCAACCATTTCTCCAAAATTTTTCGACTATTAGTCACGCAAATATTTGAGCAACTCAAATCAGTTTTATCTCGTCGATGTACCACGAGTTTACAGTCAATATTTAAAGCTACAGTAAAAAAAATAGAACTCGCTCGGATTGGTTTATTGATTGGGTTTGATGAAACCCGTAATTTTAAATTCTATTTTTCCCAGAATTACGTATAAAAAAAGAATGTCACATTTTACAACAATAAATTTTTACCTACATTCAATATTGAATACAGTTTGAAAAAAAAAATGAAAACGAGGTCTCCTATTACACAACTACAATGCAACCATTCAATCAACGCCTAAAATCAACAAAAAATATAAGCATACAATGAAAAACAGCAATAAAATTGGCATCCACATGCGGCTGAGAAAAATGATATATCCGGTGTGAACTGCTAAACTTCGACAAGTGCATTTTTAAAGAGAATTCTATTTTGTCTTCAATCACTTGGCAACAATTTTATAAATCTCGATATCGCCAAAAATAAAATTTTCAAAAAGAGTGCACGTATTTTAGACTACAAGCTCGCAACAGATTTCAAAAAATCTATCCTGAAATAACTCAACGTCAACATAAATAACTTGCAACGACTAAATACAACCCCACACGATGAAATAGTGAATTGTAACCCGCCCTTCAAATATTCTCCATTATTATTTATTACCTCAGTCTGTATGAACGCAGTAATGGACTGATTAGAAATTGAATTCTGAATTAAAAAATGATGTACATGAGCGATACAAGTGAATTAACCATCACAAAATCAATTGAATAAAAACTAAAACGAAAACAAAATGCTTACAGTTTGCATACTTTGGTCGACCATGCTTGGGGGCTCCTGTTCATCACTCACCCTTTTTTGATTGTCGGGTAAATTCAGGTAACACTCGTTGTCAAACCGGAATTGGCTCTGCAATCACGGAGTGTTAATGAGTACATTAAACACTAAATTCAAGTGTACTCAGAGAAATGATGTTGTCGAAGTAAATAAATCACATAATTTGAAATTTTTGGGTTCAATACGATAATCCTTATTAATATTTTGAAAAATAATAAATTCATGTATTTTGTGACATGAAAATATTATTTGTAGTTGGAAATATATGTCAACAATAATTTTCTGATCTATTTTTGTAAAATACCTTATCACAGATAATTTCTATTATGAAAATGTATTAACACATATGTCAACACATTTTTATATGAAATAGTATGACGAGGTACTGTGGCCAACAATCGATCAAATCATAATAATTCCTCACTTTGTATCCTGGTCCAAGTCTGTGCATTGCGCAAATTTGATGGGTTGTGAGCGCCTCGCTGAACAGATATATTGCACTCATTTGACCGCAAAATACTCGCTCCTCATCCAATTCCGGAGTGGCACCGATGTAGCATTTATCGAATGGCTGAAATTTTATATTTATTGTACAATTAAATGCAGATTGCTATTGGACTCATACCATGGATCAAATGATCAACTCACATCGTTCGTCGAAACAAACCACGCCATTTCCGTACTTGATGCCAATTGTCCATTTACCAAACACTTTATCTCGCTTTTCGTCCATCTATTGTATATGTACACTATGGCGATCATGTACCACTGTAAATGATTAAAAATATTGCATTGAAAACCTCAATTCAATTTTCTTGATTATTAAGCGGCAAAGTAGCGGAAGAAAATGGGTCTAATGAGGCAATTATTATTTATAAAGCGTCAATTTTACACTGAAAACTAACTGGAGTGAATGAAAAACAAATATTCAGATTGTTAATAAAACCACGGGATTACAATGTATTTTAGAAATAAATGTTTTCTTCACTTTATTCTGGCGCGATTTGTGAGTACTCCCGGGCTCAATTATTTCATTTCTTCGAATTTAGAAAATAAAAAAAAAATAGAACAAGAAAACAAATTTTTTTAAATAATGCTGAAGAATTTCTCAAATGTAAATAATTTCCTGAATGTTTTTCGCAGTATATGGATAATCCGTTCAGTTATTCTATTTATTTTCAATTAATAAAATCATTTTTTAGTAAATTATTAACCCGTCAGCGGTCGCGCTATGAGAATTTCTCTCATGCTTTTTTTCAGGGTATAGAAAACTTGACCGAAAACTCGATATTTTTCAGCGAAAATTCTTCTATACCTCAAGTAACTATGCCTCTTACCTCTGAAACCGGTCCGAATGGCCTAACATTTGTAAATAATTAAAAAAAAAATTTTTATCAAGCTCCGTCACAAAATGTGAGAGATTCTCTCACTGCGCGCCTAAAGACAGTTGGCGAGGAGAGCGCTTCGGGTGAGCTCGATCGCGGCCGATAAAGGCCGAAGAGCTGA
>JAPYZN010000837.1:0-28350 GCA_030522865.1 Psyttalia lounsburyi
GTGAAAAAAGTGGTTTTTGACTCGTGGGATTATATCTCTCGCCTTCGGCTCGTGATATAAACCTCCCACTCGCCAAAAACCATTTTTTTTCACTTGTTACGAAATATACTAATTTTGTTCCATTTAATCGCATACCTTTTTATTTTCATTTTTACGGTTCTTTTTCCAATACTTCCGTGCCGGATATCTTACATTTCCGATATTCCATTCCAGATCCAAGTAGTAACCACGCTCAGCGCTACTTAGCTTCTCCAACGTTAAGCCTTCTTCCAACGTAATCCACTAGCCCCGTAAGCTCTCCATATTATAATTTTATTAGACAAACAAAAAAATTACAGAAAACATTTCCTATACCTATCCATAAAATTTTGTTGTACCACGATCGAATTATTATCAAAGATGATTGTAATATTTTCTATCACGTTGGCAAACGCGCTTTTAGTTTTTTATCCATAATCCAGATCACATTTTCTAGATATTCATTTCCCACCTTTTGACCTCTATATTGCCATAAATTCTTTCCGGTGAGAAGCCAGGAGATTCACATATTTTCGTCTCTATATTCACTGACTTTTTTTTTAATTCCTTCGTTTTTCTTTTTCTTCTTTCGCATTTTTTTTCCAAATAAATACTCTCGGACTTGTGTGTGTGTATATGTGCAGTGCAGTCAGTATCCGGTGCATCCGGTGGTCGGGAAAAAAGTTGAAGAGTAGTGGGGAGGGTGGGGAAGGTTGGAAACAAGTAGGTTCGTTAAAAATACGAGTTAAAAACAATGGATTATCATTCGAACGAACTTTTTTTTATTTTTTTTTCAACTTCAACAGTTTTTATTGAAAAATTTTACCTCTTGATGGCATCACATTCTAGTTGGTCTTTTTACTGATATTTTAAAGTATCTCAGCGCAACTATTCACGAGCGAGTAATAAATGACAATTCTTTTGTTGTTTTTTTTTTCATTTTGTTTCTCTCTTGGAGCTTCAAATGAATGCGGAAAATTTAATATCATTTGCTGAGAGTTGAGCTTTTTTTCCATCAAATTGAACAAAAAAAATTATTATTCAGGCTACACCATTCACACGTGAGGGGAGTAAAAGCTCGAGAGGTGGTTATAATTTTGTCTTTATTTAATTATATCATTCGTACCATTGAAATGCAGTCGTTTTTTTTGCCTGCAGAGAAAATGTGTGATAAAAAAAAACTTCATGCAAAAACAGCTTGCGCGTTTTTTATCGTATGAAATACATTACATTTTGTCCCACGAAATCGGGCGTGAAACGTCCATTAGTCTGTGCATTCGAACGTCATACAGCATGTTCGGAACATGAAAAAAAAGATAAACAAAAAGTTCACGACGGCGTGGGTGAGTTGAGTGCTTTTGATAAAAAATTATCATACAGCTTGACTTATATTCTCCTCTGCAAATGGATTTTTATGTATCCGTGTGAAGACATATATTGCACGGTGTATTTTCTTTGTCTCTTCTTTCTGTCGTATTCAATTAATGAGAGAGCATTCAGCGACAAATAATCAGAACTGAAAGTAGTTTTTTTTCATTACAACGCGAAGGCCACGGAAATTCATATTTGCATTAGATTTTAAGTGTTCTACTTAAAAAATTAGGGGATCTGAGTTCGTAGTGTAATGAGATTTTTAACGATAATACACGCAAAAATCTTTGAGCTAAAATTAACGCTTCGTATAGTAATTCTGTAACATTTTTGACGTTCGGTAACATTACCCAACCGCATAGTAATTCACTGTCATTAACAAAACTTATACACACAGTTAGACAGCTTTTAGTGAGGGGTAAACAAATATTGCGGAGAAGTTGGCGAATTTATTTACGGACAACTAGATAACTTTTATTAAGCAGTCAATGAAAATTATTTAAAAAATCTAGAAAAATTTTATTGAGGAGTCGTCAAATTTTATTGGCCGGTTGAATGGTTTTTATGGTATCCCTCGATAACTTTTAGTAGGCAGTGAATTCATTTTACTGATGCGATACAGTAATTTTCCCCGAACGGCCGAAATCCTATACGATTATATACTGGAACGATATTTTATACTGAATTTTTGTCTCCATGTACCGTCAAAATTCATTTTTAGATTTAGTTTAAATTGCGGCCGATAGAGCAACATTTGTTTGCAAAAAATGAAGGGAAAAATTGAGCACATCTATTTATCAATTATTTCAAATGCTACCTCGTCTGGACTACTTTCAAGGCAGGTTAAGTTCATAATATGTTGGAGAATTGTATGGGAAAGGAAATGATAAAAACGAAAAGAGAAAGGAAATGACAAAAATGATTATACTATACAGAACATATCACGAGGACTCTCTGATGAAGAGTTACGAGCAGATTCATTCAAACAATTAATTCAAGTCGTGTCTCGTCTCGACTAGTTCCGAGACAGTTTAACTTCCCCATATATTCAAGAATGCCATGAAAACGTAGCCAGATAACTTCGAGGTTCGTTTGAGTGTCCCCAGTAGTGAGACGAGAGGATGTATCCTCGTGCACCTGGACGTACCAGGAAAACCCGATTACTCTAGATGTGTGACCGATCCAATTTAAACGATCCCAGAGAATCGCACAAACTATTCGAAAGGCCTGGCAATTTCGCAATGTTACTGCCTCCTCTACCAAAGTTAAATAAGTTTGGCACTATCTCGTTTGCATACCCATAACTCACCTTCTAAATCACACTCCGGGAATAAACGAAAGAATTTTTCAGCATTGATCTTGTGACTTCCATACGGAAAGAAAAAAATATATTTGAGAAAAACTCATGTCACGCAACTTATGGGAAATTCATTGAAAACACTAAGAAATCAAACACTTTCTCCAAAAAATATTATATTGATGGTAAAGATAAGGATAATTTATTGAAACGAAGAAATTTTTTTTTTCCTTTTGAACATTTGGGAAAATTCTCCAATCGCATAATAAAATTCACTATCTTTAAGGAAAATTCTGGACACCTCTAGACAATTGAGTTGAGTTGATTAAAGCGGTCCGGTAATTTTTCCCCAGCGACGAAAATAGTACACGATTATATAACGGAACGGTAGTTTCCACTGATTTTTTCTCTCGGTATATAAAAATAATGGGGTTTCTCGAATTAAGTCCAGTAGGATTAATTGATTAAAAAATGTTACAGTCTGAAATTGAAAATATTCTAATGCGAAGGCTACTAGACATGGTTCGAGATAGTATATTAATTATGGGCTTTTTCACTCACGTGGAGTTTGGTGAGGCGAGCCGCAGATGAGGTGGTCAACCACGCGAGTCAAAAACCCCACAACGACAGCCTAGAAAAAATATTTTTCCGTAGTGATTGTCACTTTTTCGAGATCGGGGAAGAGCCCGTACCGATCCTCGGATGTGGGAAAGTGGAGAGCAGGACAAAAAAGGAATTTTCTTCTTATGCCCCAATTGTTCTTCATTTTTCGGATGAGCGTAAATTTTATTAATAACAGGTTTCCTTTGTAAGATGAAGATATTTTGTTGCCAATTTTTGGACCACTACTTTTGGCATAAGAGTAAAGATATACTTCTCAAAAAGAATTGTTCTCTTAGTGCACGCCACGGAGAAATTTTTACATTTTTTATGTGTATCACATTTTTCATTCTACTTTCACATCAAATTCATGGGATGAAAAATAACGGGAAAAATTAGTCTCAAAGTTTTCTCCCCCTCTCCCCCTTCCGGATTGAGCTCCCTATGATATATCGGGAGAATCTAAGTTTGCGGGAGGGAAATTTTCATTCCATCCTTTCAGCTCTTCATGTCGTTATAAAAGTTACGTACGTCGACAAATCTTCGGATTCTGGGGGATTTTACTCCTGACACGTTGAGACATGACAAGACACTCTAGCAGTTTCGCCGGGGTTAAGAAGCTAGTGAAGAAAGGCAAAAGAAAAAATTTGAATTCAGGAAAGTCTGGCAGTGAGAAAAAAAAGGAACGAAAAGTCAGCGATTTAAACGATAGCGTTTTGGGTAGCGACGAGAAGTGGTAAATAATTTATGAATCGACGACCCCGATTTTACGGAACGGAGATCTTGAAGAAAACTTTCAAGCTCTCGAGTGTTTCAATGTATTTATGGTAGTGCACAAGCGAGAGTGCGGACGAGACCGTGAGAGGAAGTGCTGGTGAGCAGTAGGCCGGGGGGAGAAAGGGGAATCTTAAATCATATGGGACGAAGCGGGACACAAAGAACAAATGGGGCGAGTCTTGCAATGCGGGAGAAAAGCTGGCAGATTGTTGAAAGATTTTCGAAGCAATGCGTCTTTAAACTGTATTGAATTCATATTATATTCAAGTCAGTGCTTTCAGCGCTAAAAAGCTGGTTACAATTTCATACTTCGATCGAGGGATGTGGCAACTGAGGTTCGTTTAAAATAAGACTTCGGGTCGCGAAAGAATATTGCTCGAAGCCCGTAAAAAGAAAAGCCTGTAAAAAGAATTGAAGAAGTCTGTTTTCTGATTCATTCATATTCGGTTTTGTGACTTCGTCCTGAAGAGTTCATGAACTGTACACATTAACTCATTAAATGCCTGCTCCAATGATTAAGCCATAAGAGTTTTCCTTTTATTGTTCAACCAATACAATATATATTACCGACTTGCTAATTGTCTACCACTTCCAAGATTTAACGGTGAAAATTGGTTTATCGAATGTAAAAAAAATCGAGACATGTTCTGACCGCTATTACCAAATAACCAATGGTTTTTAGACAAATTCAATGATTTATTTGTAAGAAAGAATGTTGTAAAAAATACTAATGAGTTGTAAAACGGGAATTGATGCTCATCAAGATTTTTTTCCAATTTCTTTCGCTCAATTTAGTTGACCTCGTCATTTTTTTTCACGAACCCAAACAACAAGTGCATAAAGTAATGCAAAATGAGATTTGAGAGCGGTGTAATCTTATTGAGAATTGGAGTTGAAAATAGTGCCCAAGGCAAGTGGAATCAAACGATTTTCTCACTCCATCCTCCCGCTCCCAGTGAAAGTAAACGAAAACCTATGGTGTAGTTCAACGTATTTTCCTTTTATTCTCCCTTTTCTTTCTCCTATTGACCACCGACGACAATGGCTGAGGTTCACAGAACAAAAATAAATAACAAAGAGCTGAAAAGAAGAAAAAGAAAATCTAGAATACCACCTTCCTCACTCAGCTATTTTGTCAGTAACAAATTTCCTGTCTGCCCAGAAAATGGAGTGAGAAAAGTTGACAGTGATGTAATGTCATCTAGCGCCATGAAAAATGAGATTTAAATAGAATTGGCTGTTTTCTTGTCTGCCAGAAGAATAAACATATAAATCCTGCATTGATAAATTAATCAAATGTTTTCATAAAGAGCAAAGCTCACGCATTGATGTGAAATCCCAAATGAATTCCAAGTAATAAGTATGCAATGCACTTTTATGAGGTTCTTGCATAATACAGAAAAATGGAAAATAAATTGTGAAGAGGAAAAAAAAAGCGAATAAAAAGAAATGAGAGAAATACAATTTTTTGCTTTTGTTGTTATGAAAGCTCGGTCTTTCGTCGACTGTACCCACAGTCGTACACGATATTCGAGAATCCACCTGCAGGCGAGAAAATCGCGCTCTGTAAAAAGGAGATTACGGCAATGTTGGAAAGCTCCTTGCGAGCGCGGAAATTCACTGAAAGGACTTTTAACATAATTTCATCACAGAACATTCTTAATTTTAATCCCATTCCAATTTTCCGCGACGACGAGAACGAAAGGCAAAAACTGCTGAACATATTTGGCCTGAGGATTTGAAAACAACATTTCGAACATAAACTTTGGAAAATGAATTAAATGATAGCGGAGACATCACAAAATTATATCGAGGAGTCCAAAGATTTGATAGGTATGAGCTTGATTGGGAGACTGAAAGAAGTCCATTAATTCAGCTGCTCAAAGTTTTTATCAGTCCTCCCTTCTAACTCGAGCGAGTGACACTTTTTTTTCTCCTTCAGTAAACACAGCCCATGAACTTTGTTTCCCTGTGATTCAAGCGATAACTCAATTCTCGTCACTCTCACTCTCTCCCTCCCTCTCTCTATCTCTTCAATTAACCAATTAATGCGCCCCGTAAATTACGTCCGCGAGCTGTAATTTTTCCCGGAGGCGATCATCTGACCTACCAAAGATGCTATTCGATAAGATGAATTTCCTCTTTGAATCAGAGATTGGAAGGGGAATGCCAACCGAGAGAGATAGATTCAGAGGGTTTCAATAGGGATGAAAAGTTCGGACGAGACGTGTCGATTTGCGGTTTTCCTGACGACACCACCGCCCACCGAACGTGCACCAGTGATAAGATGAGAAAGAAGGTGCGGATGAGTGAAGTGGGGCGAGAAAGGGGGCGGAGGCGGGGGGGGGGGGGGGGAGGGAAAAGGGGGGGGAAAAAGGGGGGGCAAGGGTTCTTAAAGAAGGTCAAACGACCGAAGGATCTTGGGAGAAACTTTAAACGCTTTTTGAGCCTCCAATCATTTGGACTCGGCTTTCTATCCACATTTTTCATCAATATCTGAATTTTAAGAGATTTCTACCGCTGATTTTTCTCCGTTGGCTTCGAGGGCTGTTCAAACTTCTGAGAACTTCTCGTTTCTACGATTTTTAATTAAATGTTGGAGCAGGAAAATTGGAATGAACAAAGGAGGTCTGAAGGAGTAAAGGAATAAATTATTATGGAGTAATCTGGGTGAAATGAGTCAACCTCCGCTGGTAATTTTTGACGGAAGGTTTCTGCTAATTTCTGATTGTACTCATTTTAATCCTATAGAGTAGAAGCACAGCTGATGGCAAGGTGAATGGCTGCAGATCCACCCAATAAGATCTCGACTGTCGACAGAAATTGCCTCGTAAACATTGACTATCTCTTCGAGCTTGCCACAGTCAGAGTTCACGCCCAGCCCCCCGGGGAGCTTAAAAAATGTTCGCTCCCATTTTTTTCAGATTTTATCACCATCTCAATGAATGATTCGAATAATGTTCACACGGAGCGAAATATTCCATAAAAATTACGTAACAATTCACGTAACAATTCCGCTGGCATGAATCGTTTGCAGTCAATTTCTATAAGAATTGAAGAGAATAAATCTGTCAAGTTCTGCAAGTTCACCAGTCTGTCACTGGAAAAATCCGAAACAGTTGAGTCATTTTTTTGGACGGTGTCAAATCTAACTGAAATTTCAAGAACCATTGCACCCTAGAATATAAAAATTCTTTGATGTTTAAGAATTTTGTTGGCCCACTGTGTGCAAATCGCGATTTCGCGTGCCAAAGGCAATCTTATCGGAATATGCTATTACGGAACGTTTCAGAAAGATTACAGAATATGTTGTTAGAGGTCCCCTCATTGTGACTAATGGCTAGCCATGAGGCCTCCGACAGATGAGTAATTTTTACGAAATAAATCGTAGAATTTGCGTGATTATATGCGCTCCCAGATTACCTTTCGAAAAGTAATTCTTATGTCTTTTGCTGGTAATTTTTAGTGAATATTACATGCAGCATTTTTTTAGTATAATAACTTGAGCTCTATTTATACAATTTGAATTTATTAAACGCACAATTTACATAATTCTATAATCTCGAATTTTTAGAGAAAAACTTGGATCACTTAAAAAAAATTTAAAGACACAAAATAAAACAAGATACGTAATTGTGACAATCAAAATTGAAAATTTCAAATTAGCGGCCTCTAGCTGTGTACCAATAAGGAATTAGCGTTACAGACTTTCGAGATATCGATATATATCGATGTTGTCCTTTTTAGAGTAGCATTAAAGACATATTTATTCGCTATTGGTATTTATTTAACTATTCATTGAGTGATTCCAGTAGGAGACAAAAATTACCATTGACTTCCAAGATCGGGAGGTTCAATTGTTGATTCACCTGATGTAGAATAGCTATAGCTCATGTGAGATCGGATCATTCTCCTGTGCAGTATAATTCGTCTGAAAAAGCAAGAACGTCAATATGTAGTTAATCCGTTGTCTCTGCGTTACGATGAATTTCGGTATCGCTCAGTGCCTCGGCTGTTAAAAGGAATGACCTCGTAAACGTTGACTACCCCTTAGAGCATGCCACAGTCATGATTGTAAAGCATCCTGAGGCGGACCAACAGAGGATACGTGCTCCCTATTATTCCCCTTCCTAAGATTTTTTTTCCCACAATTTTCTCAAACTCTTTCCACTGATGATTGCACCGTTCATTTTGAAGACAATCACGTTTAGTGAACAACGCACTGCAAGCACGGAAAACCTCATGTTTTGTCCTCTCTCATTCAATTTACAGGCACAACTCAGACAGCGGCTACTGGTGAATGATGCAATGTCGTTAAACGAATTATCATTTCAGCAGACAAACGCAATTGGACAAATTGAATTTTCTTTTATAGATTACAAGTTCGAACATTTTTACAAAATTCAATCAATTTTATACAATTATTCGAATTTTTGAGAGAAGAAATGATCAATTATGAAAATAATTGGATGGACGTTGAGAGAACTATACAAGGTATCAGTAAATAGTGAATCAATTTTACGGAGTTATAAACTAGAAACTCAAGATTTGGAAGTACAACCAAACAACCGTGTAAAAAAAACTGCAGGTTCTTTTGACGAAGTTTTTTATCGTGGTAATACCAGGAATGAAGCTGAAGTTTTTTGACGGAATTCCTTTAGATGTTTTTCAACCATGAACCCTGCAAATGTAATGACATAACAATTTATATGTATAAATAATTGTCTTTGAAATGACAAGTGCTAGTCGTTTCCGATAATTTTGGCAATGGGACAATAATTTTGACACTATCATTTCCTGATAATTACAGCAACATTATGTGCGATGGTTTCAGCAATATTCGCGGCAGCAATCAAATCGATAATTTCTTCTGCATGAAGAGCAATACCCAGTCTCATATCAACGCTCATCGACAGTTGCAGCATCGTTCAAACATGGTGGAGGTCGATATAACATGATGGGTTGAGCTTACCACTTAAACATCTCTCATCGCCATTGATTATTTTTTGTGCCACTGATTTCCTAATTTTCCAATGTATATCTACCGGAAAAACAGTGAGCCGCTGGTAACGTCACTCTGTACTTTCTCAAGAAAACTAGGTATTTTCTGCTGCTCGGAAATCGAAAAAGTATTGCGCTGCTATCAAACGTGTACGTTAGCAGAATATTTCGAATCGCACACCCGCAGTTTTCACTTGTTCCTCAACTTTGACTTGAGAAAAATTATTGGCTTTTTGCGTGATTTAACTCGCGAGAACCGTCAACTCCCGCCTCCTCAAGCCCAAATGGCCTGGATTGTCATTCAGAACTGCGACATAAAGAACCAGCCAAGCTCCTCTTCTAAAAGTTCGTACTTCATTGTTCCCCCCAAAAAAAAAAAATAATGAGTATCTTGAATAATTTAAAATAAACACTCTTTCGACAGATTCGAGGGATCTCATAAGTCTGGAATGCACTCATAAACTTTTTCGATCAAAGGCCCCCCTTGTGGTTTGCATTAAAATTTCAAACCTCAGGGGGAATCATTGAGGCGCGTGGAATTTTTCAAATATATTTACCTATCTCAGCAGCATAACCTTTGTGAACGCTTCCCAAGTTTCTCTGCATTTCAATGATTTTGTATTCACTGCGTATGGCAATGCAGTTGAATAATGAAACAGGGAAGTCCAGATAGAAGGATAAAATATGATGATGAATATTGGGAAAGGAATACCATGGTTTTGTATTTGTATTATTGATCAAGGTACCATTTTAACCTATCTGCCGTCAATCAGGTCAATCAATACCGAAGCATGAGAAATTTAAGACAATGAAGAAACCACGAGTGCTTACACATTTCAATACCATCTTGACTGACATTTCTCTCCTTACTTTTTCTAATCCACTTATGTACTCAATTCCACTGATGTTCCAATGCACTCATCGACCCGTTTTCTGAGTGTCACGTCATTCAGGAACAAAGTGTATCTATATCTCAGTAAATTATATATCACAATGAAATGAATCTTACTGAGGACGGAAGGTGAACTGAGAATCTTAGAGAATACCCCCATCACTGCCGCAACGATGCCTAGAGGGTGTATTTTCGCATGCACCTCTTTCAGGAAAAACACCCGTGATGCAGTGTCAGGAGAAGGATGAGCTCTTGCGTGTTGAATTTCACCGAGAGAACGCCGATAGTCTAGAAGTACTCGTTATAACTATATACACATCATAATATCGTACATGAGGTAAATGTATACCTTTCAGGTGCCTCACGGGATCGAATACATGTTCCCCAGTATTCTCGAGAAATCCTTCTGTCTACAAAACGTACTTTTTTTGTCTCTCTCTCTCTCTGCATCTCTAGATTGTAATGATTGTTTTTGTAACTTTAATCCTAACATTGACGTCTTTTAATATAATTTTTTTGTCAAAAATAGACAGTAGATGATTGAGGCACAATTGAAAAGAGTCGTAAATGCCAAGATCACCAAAATTGATTGAAACAAAAATCATTTGTTCTTTTATGATTCGGTCTTATCATTTTAATATTCTGTATGAAATAGTCCAACAACACACACAACACAGTTATAATGAACAGTTGAAATGAATTTGATAATCCTATAATTTTGTAAGGAATACTCAATGTTCAAATAATAACGGAATTTAGTATTAATCTTGAGAGTTATACTGCATTCTAATTAAATTTGAGTTAGGGCTAATAGCATCAGAAGACAAATAAATCCCAAAATAATTGAAATGAAGGTATTATTGATCCATGTGTTTTTTTAAATTTCTTAATCCACATTAAATTTAACATTACATTAGCTTATTTCACCAAAAATTATAAATAATACATATCACCAGTTGTTTTCTGAACGAAAACTGCATCACAAAGCCATCGCAAAATCTAAATAAGAAAATTATTATTATTATAATTCTGCAATATTTCAATAATCCCTACGATTCATGTTTTATCGAACGAAAAGAATTATAGTAATAGTGCAAAATTAGTTATCTTGTCTTTGTAAAATGTTTATAAAAAGGCTCAGGCGCAGGGAGACGACGTGGGCACTCAACTTATAAATTGATGATAGTAATGGAGTCGAGAGAGGGAACAGAGGGAACTAAATATTTGAATGATTGAAAACTCAATTGTAAATCATGAATGGCTGTTATTTCTGATAAAGCATATTTCTTAAAATTGAAATGCGGGAGGTTTAATTCAAATTTGAACTCCTATAGGATTTTTGCAATACCTGACCAAAAAGTTCACTTTTCGGTACCGTTTTTCGTGCGTAAAGTGGTACTTTTCCGCACAGTGTGCGTAAAAGTCAGAAATCGTGTGACCGCCTAGCACTCGTGGCCGGCTTCGCCGGCCACTCGTGCAGGCGATGCACAACTCGTGCGAAAAAGTGCTACTTTACGCACTAGTTGTACAATATACTATTTTATTTTTCCTCTGTCGTCTATTCGTAGATTTTTCCAAATTGTTTAACACGTTTGGCATTTTTTGCAGAATCCTCCAGGCACAACTGAAATCGTATATAAACAGGTTAGCTAATTAAAAACAATGTGATCGTATTTCGAGACTTTACCAAGACTTTGCCCCAAGTATATTCTCAGTCGAAACGACGTGATTCCCCGAGAGAAATGGTAAAGCGGGAATTTTGTGGCTAGGCATATTGTACTTTGGGCCCCTATTCGTTTTGTTGTAGATGGTCTTAGGAGGGGTTTTGTACAGTGAAAAAGAGGGGCTGAGAGAATTAAGACAATAGAAGAGAAGATACTTTAGTTCGCACTTGGAAACGGGAAAAGAGGGCGACGAAACTTCAGTAGGAAATTTTCGCTTTGGGGTATATACGCGCTAGAGCTCTAATGGAATGTATTCCCCAGTGTTACGTGGAAGATTCCCCTCCTTTTCTCCTTTATAGCGAAAAGGTTTTAGTCATAAGAATAAATGGGAAATTAAGTTACTAAAATGACACTAACAGATTCAGAATTATTATACCCAACTAAAACTTTGCGGATGCTCGAATACCTCATGAATAGATTTTCAATTTTATAAATTTTTCAATTCACAAGATTCATCAAATTAGTTTCATCACCTTAATAGAGGTTATTCAATGAGTCAGCATGACGAACTTGCGGTGTAATCTTTCTGCCCATGTTCACGGTTCTTCCTCTCAGAAGCTCCGCCCTTCTCTCGAGCAGCTCAAAAATATCCTTGAGACTTAGCTCATTGCAAAAATAATGAGACATCCTCTATTAAATATGGGTACAAGGGAATAAATGAATCTCCAAACGCAGTGAAATACTTGACTAAATGCACTTTATTTGCACGTCGGTACTAGAGGGCCGTTGTCTTAAGACTAAATGCTATGACTGAGGGAATAATTTTGGTGATGTTTCGGTATAGCAACTCCGAATTTTTGTTTGGAAAACTGAATGATAGTTGTTATAATATAGCTTGTATGTTATGGGAAGTGACATTCCTAGTGGCGAAAACTGGTTGCCTTTAATGATTGCATCGTCTTAAGGCATAAAGACTCAGGATGCAGTATGCTTGGGTAGATGTACAGAACCTTCCCCTCTTCATCCCTACTGAAGATATAAAATTGAATAATTTCGAATAAATTGGATTAACTGCAAATCCATGTATGGTAGGGCATAAACAAACCTCATCAGCACTTAGCGTTACCCAGGGGTCGCAACGGGGATGAGGCCCCCGAAAGGTGCACCATGGTACGCAAAGCTGCTCATTTCTCATCCAACTAACTATTCACCTCGATTTTATTGTGGATTATAGTTAGTGGATTATTATTAGCGTAGGCACTACGTGGTGAATCAATTGAGTTTCACAGAAAAATTGCGAGGAGCGGTTATTCGTCCTGATTGCCAAAATTTTCTCATTGATAAGAAAAGCTGAAATATAATATCATGACACGAAATGATAAAGAGTCATTCTTGAAATTTCCACATCTGTTTATGATTAAATCACTGTCGAGTGCAGAATATGACCGATCGTAATTTAGTCCCTCACTAGAGCTGTATTCCCAAAATGTCATAAACTGGTGTTGTTCGTGAGTGGATTCAAAATGAAAAGAGATCGGTTGGTGGCATAATTGCTGTGATTGAAAAAGCATTGAATTTATTAAAAAAAATAAGATCATCAAATACAATTGTCGTAAGTGATTTTTGCTCAACAAAGAGAGCGAGAAAAAATCCAATATCCTCACATTGAAAATCAATTTTTGTAATGGCATTTCTCGCAGAAGAAAAAATTTCTCCAAAATTATATTACTGAGACGGGCATATAGACATGGGAGAGATATACTTCCCCCGGGAGTGTTCTTTTCCAGCCACCTTACATCATCCAAGATCTACTCACACGTCAATCTAAAAAGAAAAACCTAGCGGAAACAGACATGCATTTTATTCTCGTTAGCTTATCGTTATCCTTCACGTCAGCAGCTACTAAAAGAAGAGTATAATGTTGCAGTATTTCTGACACATGTGAAATGCAATGTCACGAGCGAGTTTCAACCTGGTAAACTCTATCTTCTGTCCATTTCACTCATCCCACAGACCGGTTTCTGTAAATGACTCCAGGAAGCTTATATCGCTCGAGGGGCTGCTTATCAGCCAAAACTTAATAATGTGACACATGTCTCCAACGTTATACACTTTAACGAGAGACCGAAGAGCTAAAAGCCACCATCTCTTATCAGTGGCTTTTGCTATAATACCACTGGTGTATTCTGCAAACGGATTGACTCCCTCGGGGAGAGGACGAGTGTGATTACCGCCCCCTGCACCAGATGCAACTCGTTACATATATCCCCCGGTACAACTACCTTCGCTGCTGTATATTCCCCGGTGACGCGATCAATCTACAGACATGCATGTAAGTTTGAGTTTCTAGGTCTACGGAGATGTATCCATTGCTTCAAATGCATGTCTGGGTTATCATGATAATCATCACTTCGTCTATTTGCGGGATTCCGCATCATGTCAATACCGTTGTTACAATCTGACAGGACGATTCCACTGCGCTACACCTTCTCGTTGTGCAAGGAAAGAATTTGAAGATTCAGTTATCGCATACTCACTTGTACCAGTCGGAAGGTCCTGGGTTTGGTTCCTGATCCGGGAATATCTGAATTTTTTCCTCACCTATTTGTGGACAAGATATACTGAAATAGAACTCAAGACTGAAAAAGTAACAGAATTGCTTACCTTCGTCTACATTTTTATTTATTTAAATTCATTATACTGATATTACGAATCCTATAGACATGATATGATATATTATAAAATAGTTGAAAATTGAATGAACTCTTACATTTGGTGAATCCGAGAAGTACATTATCGTCTTAATGGCACGGCAGTTCATGACAATTTAAATTTAGCCGCAATTTGGCCGCATTTCACTGATATAAATTATGTATTTTTGAAGGAGTGAATCGCAACATTGACTGAAATTATCGATTATCGTACCATAAGTAAGTAGTTACGCGTATTGGTTTTTGTCGATGAGTACTCTTCTGTAAGTGTCTCTAATTTATCTAGTACTTTGGCTTACATCCAGAAAACCTCGCAGGGCGATCGGGAAATGGTGCTTTGGAAAACTCGTAAATTGAACAACTCAACTATTACACATTTGCAATCTTCCGATCTCCATTCAAATCATTTTCTATTTGCATAAAATTAAATTTATCCCCATTGTAAATAAGTCACTCATGGCTTTGACTGATAAGTAGCTTTGCATGTTTAAGGCTTCTCTTGTAGAAGGTCGTAGAAAATTTCAGGAATTATTCTTCACGATTTGCATCGCCGCAAAAAATGTGATCGCAAAGTGCACGGGAAACGCTTCAAAGAGTGTGAATTCTAATTCTTTAAAATGATTTGGTCGTCCTAAATTTGAGAAAATGTACTACAAGATCAGAGAGATAAAAGCATAAAAATTATTCATTCAGTTCAGTTTGTTGGTAATCTCCGGCTTCACTGGAGATACAATTATACTCACTCGAAAATGTATACATGCATCTTTACCCTTTGTACATACATGAAGCAGCATGTAATATTGACTCAGGAATGGAAGTAAGCTACGATGGCAATTGGGCATTTCGCCAATGTATGAAACAAAGCTTTCAACTATGTAAAGTCCCTTGATAACTTCATCCTACGAACTGACTAACCAGGTTCGCCGAGCATCTCCTGAGATTTCCTCCCCTAACGGATGGTCGTCTAGACACACTACATATATTCACTACAAATGAAGAGCGAAGAGTCTTCTGCTTTCATTTAACATGGGTATTAACGTGTGATGTACTCTACAATGAATGAGTCCAATACTGATTCTCCCCCTCGATACTAATTTTTTCTACGACTGATGATGACCTGCTAAAACTATCTTCCAAATTTTTTTAGGCTTTTTTCTTATACAAAGAACAGAATTTACCTAGCCTTCTACATTCTTGTAACGTCTGAGGAAAGCATTGAATGGGATTTGAAATAGGTAAAATGGGATCCGGAATTATTGTCAAGATAAAATTTACAAGAAACTTTTACTGAAAAAAAATTAATAGTGCAGAGTAGGATTTGAACCTGGGACCCTCCGATTATGAATTAAAAAATGTGGATACTCGCATGTAAGCATCGATCAAAAAAGTCTAAAAATATTTTTACAGTCGGCAAGAAATGCGGATTTCTACCAACATCTGGAAAACCAAATCGAGTCTATTTTTAAAAGAACAAAAAATAATATTACATCAATAATCCAACAAGAATTACTAACCGGTTGGACAATTTTTATCCTACCTCTCGATAACTTTTAGTAAGAAGTGAAGAAATTTAACTGCAGCGGTATGGTAAGTTTCTCCGAGCAGCCAAAATACTACACCATTATATAATGGAACGGTAATTTCTTTTGCATTTTTTTCTCCATGCAAGAGGGCGGGGGGGGGGGGGGAGGTGTCGACTTATTCGCCGTGACCTCACATAAAATATGAATCCTCCAACATAATATAAGTTGATAAGTTGATTTTCGTTGGAATGGAAAGCAGCGAACGTGTACACGTATATAACCCGAGAGGCCAGAAAATCGATTGGCCAGACGATCAGCGCAATTACATGAAAATCCAAACCACATAGTGGTCACTAGACCTATCCACTTCCACTATGCTTAAAGTACATACCGCAAACTGAATTATACCATCGGGGCCAGCAATATCATCAGCATTTCAGTTGGTCTTCGATCGAGTTACCATCACCCATTTTCAATCCTACCTGGCGCTTCCACTCTACATCAAAATATTGACAATATTCCGATGCACTAACTATCTTTAACATATGCGCGTAAAGCCGTGCATTAGACCGTACATTGTTATTGCAACTAACTCGGGATACAGTGCCTCCACACACCTGGTACTTCGTGGTAATTAATTCCGGATAATCCTTAATCGCTAATTGTGTCGCTTACCGATCTGGGGATTACAATCTGTAGGCCCTGTATCATAGGACACTATACTCGATGTTTGAGGGGACCAAACAGTTTCAATTCAATAATAACTCATAAACATAATGGTGAGGTTCATGTATGGCTATTGATTTTGAAAGGATCGAGATTGGAGACTACACGGAGAGCAATTTTTCCGTAAAAATTACCGTTCGGGAAAAATTACCCGGACGTACAGGAAAATTCGATCTTTAACAGCAATTATATACACATCTAGACAATTTTTAGTGAGGGGTGAACAAATTTTACTGGGACGTTGGGAAATTTGTTACGGAAAGCGAGATAAACTTTATTGAGTAGCCAACAAAAAGTATTTATTTATTTACTAAACCGGTACGGCAATTTTTCCCAAACCGCCAAAATACTACACGATCATATAACGGAACGATAATTTCTACTGAATTTTACTGTCCGTGTATTGGTTGCTCAGTTGCAAAATTTCATACCAAATTGCAGAAAGAGGCCATTTATTTTTACGGATTGTTGGAATAAGTGTAAAATTATTTCACACGATAATACCTTGTGCTTTTATTCTTGAACTCCTTAATTTCTTACAGATGAAGAATATTTTATTTCTCTCAGCGTCAAGTTAAATTGAAAGGACATTTCCCCCTGTTGCCAGTTCTCCCATTCCTATTCATATTTTCTTCATCAAGTTTATATGGTAAAAAAGGAGAGTAATTACAGAGAGAGGGAGTAAGAGAGAGACTTTGGAAGCTCCAGCAGACTTTCGAACAATTCATCCGGGTGTCTTCATCAACTCCAGACGAAAATAAAGAGGTCCATTTCACCCAAATCCAAAGTTCTCGGCGTCTGTATAAAATTCACCCGAACTACGTCACCGGATGACGACCTGCCAGAGGGCTAACAATAACCAGTTCCCAGATGCATACCAAGACCAGAGAATTTCTCCATTTTCATCCAGCGGGACTAGCAATCCTCAATGTTTGTATTTACTAGAAACTTCTTCAGTCTCGGTATTTGGTATTATTTTCAATCTTTTTCTCTCTAAATTTTCACGCCTCTCATTGTTCAAGAGCACTGGACCAGAATGAAAGAGCCTCGAGGCTTCCAAATATATCTTCAATTCAATTTCATACATATAAATTTTTCCCCGTACGATCTTCTTTAAAATTCTTTAAAATTCACTTCCAACCTCACATTGGATACTGTAATCCCTCTCTGAACGGCGGAGACCAGAGTCAGAATCGGAGGACAGAGTTTTTCTGTTCCTTCTTTTCATTCGTAACCTGAATTGCATCGACGTCAAATCCTTCCAAATCCATGCTTTCTAATCCAGCTCGTATTGTGGCGTTGATTCAAACGCCGAGAACGTTACAATTAATCCCTTGGCGAAATTGAAAAGATTAAGATTGACTTTTTTCTCCATCCGTTTCTTTATCCATTACAACGTATCAGGGTGATTGAATTAAAATCATTACAACTCGCGCAATGAAAATTATGCTGACTACTATAGATATAGTCGTTCAAAGTAGGAACTATATTCCTGTGGACTTGGTATAAAATCGTAAAAATCTCATGGCCCCTTCTTTTGTGGCGAAATATATAGCGAGCAGCGCTGCAAAACCACCGCGTAACGTGCAAGAGTTTCAGACTTTATGGCGGCATTAGGTGAATGGATATGCAGGGCACATTGAGCATATAACAACCCGCATGTAAAACAAGTTCTCTCATTTGCGTTGTACAAGGTTATCATCAGTGATGATTTCTCACAGTGATCTGCATCATCGGGCATAATCCAATGACGCACGATCTTTTCATGAAGAGGTTTTATCGAGTGCAATTCAGCAAAATGGACTATTTGAATGTTTTAGTCTCTGTCAATGATAACACGAGATAATGTTAGTGGAGAAAAAAGGGGGGACTGCTTGGCCAGGTTTTGAGGAGTCTCCAAGAGTCAGAATACGTTCGAGAGCAGAACAGAGCAGATCTCCGGCCTTCAGCCAACTTCTACGAGTCTGAGTCTCAAGTTGAGTCTTCGAGCGAAGTAATCGCGCGTTGAATCATCCCTAGAATCTGCCGATGTGTAACAACAGCAGCTTTATTATTAAATACTTGTGCTGAAGCTAAACGCGAGGGTTCCGTGAACAGTATCCATCGCTTCTGCTCATCCCCATTTGGAGTGAACCTCCCTGAGGAATAAAGATAGAGTTATCCGACAATTGGAGTGTCTGATGGCCCCAGAATAGTTACACACCAGCGATGAACAAGTTTAGTACAAAGTGTAATAGATAGGCTAGATGACCGATCCCAGAGAGAGCGAGTGGTCGTAGTATAAACGTCACATCATTAATTTCCCATGTCAGAACTACTTGAGGCGATAGACAACACACAGAGAGAAATGTTCAATAAAAATTACGAAACAATTTACCCAAATCTGCTGGCGTGAAACATTTTCAGCGAATTTCTATAGAAATTGAAAAGAATAAATCTGTAACGTTCTGTCAATTCTCCAGTCTGTCACCAAAAAAATACGCGAAAGTTACGTAATTTTTCTGGGAGGTGTAAAATCTAACAGAACTTTCACGAATCATTGTATCATCATAAAACATAAAATTTCATGGATGTTTGAGAATTTTTACGGAACGTTCCAGAAAAATCAAAAAATATTTTGTTAAAGGTCTCCCTCACTGGGACTCATGGCTAGCCATGAGACCTTGGACGGATTGTAATTTTTACAAAATAGAATTGACGTGATGATTGACACTTTTTATAGAATTTTACTTTGCTCCTAGATTATGTTTCGACACGTAATTCTTAGATCTTTTGGTGGTAATTTTTATTGAATATTTCGCTCGTGTACTTACTCTTTAATTCAGTGTTAAAAAATTCAGTGTTTTTCGAAGCGCCCGTTCCTGAACTGAGAATATTTTCAATTAAAAATACAAACTCCATGCACAATAATAAATTCATTTGGAAATTCATTTTTCCAATTTGATTTTAACAATACCTGAATTAAAATTTCCTAATTGACAGTTTTTATAATTTTTTTTTCCAAGTTAAAAAATATATAATATGCATTTCTTAAAAAATTATTCACATTGATTTAGTCACAAAGTAAAAACAGAAACTTCAGTGCACGAACGAAAAATATATCAGATATTACTATAGACTCCATAAACACGACAATAGCAAAATGTCGGAATAACGGCTTCAAAATCGTTACACCGGATATTTTTAAAAAGTGGCTTGTGCTTTCTCAACCCACCCCCGAGTAAGATTGTAAATGGCTGAGGTACTTCACCTTCCCCAGTGCATCGCGGAAAATTTTAATTTTCAACGTGCCGCCGTCTGTACCTTGCGATCAACGAAGGCGCATAGAATGTCGATTCTGCAGCAGAGCACAAAGAACGTTTTTCCACACCAGAACCGCTTTCATCAACCTTTTATCCCCCTCCGACGGGTATACCATCTTTTTGTTCCTCTCTCTTTTCTCCCTTTCTCTCCCTTAACCTCATCGTCTGTTCCGTCTGTTCTATAGAGTGACACGGTTTTTTATTACTCTTACTTTTGCTTTTTATACTTTTATAGATAGACGATAAAATTCCAGGGACGAGGGTAAAATTTTTCGAGAGACTTGTCCCCCACGGCATCCGGAAATGAGGTTACAATGGCTTGCAACCTTCTCCTGAGACTTTGATAAACCCCCTTTCTTACCCTCTCCCATACCAACGTACAATTTCCATTCGAAATTCATTGTAAGACCGTATTTATCCTCCATTGTACTAAGAGGATATCGTGTTTAATACTCAATCGATAGTTGCGGATTGAGTATGAACGGAATTAGAAACCGTCTCGGGAATTGATCGGAGTACTTTGAAAATAATATACAAGTGGACCTCAGCCCTCTCCCCCGGTCAGCAAACTGAAACTTGATCGTGGATGTCCGCAGTTGTGGCCAAGTCGCAAAGTTTACTGTGTAAGCGATTCTGACTGGAGACCTGTCGATAGCGGTCAGCCTTCCGTGTACCAACGGGATTTAATTCTAATTCCCTCAAGGAAAATTTCCATCAGAGGTATACACATCTGTCTATACTGCAAACAGGATTGATCAGTGAAGCGTACTCCTAATTCCCAGCTTTCTAACTCACCAGAAGCTGAAATACTTGGCTTGCAACACGTGATTAAAGCAGCATAACTACCCTAACCGGTACAACTTGAGCTTTAACTCAACGAGAGAATTTCCGTTTCGTTGAAAGAGTTACCCCGACTGAGTATTTTTTCTCTTTCTCCTTTCTCATGAATAACTGATTTGCCCAAGTTATTCATCATTTTCTTTCTCCTCCTCGGCGAAGACTCTTCAGAGTTGTACGCTAACCGACCGTCCATGATTCACAGCGTAATTCCCCTGATTCTCACGTCCCAACGACACAGTAAGGTGGCAAGACACGAAGCACTTTCCATACATTTCTCAACCGGCAATTGGATAAATTACCTCCACGCGCAATTCCAATACCAAAGATGTTGATTGCAATTTAACTTGCGCTTTCTAGTTTGTTTGATTGACTGATTCACACTGTTCTCAATTGGAGTAAGCAAATAAAGGGTTTGCCAGGAAATGATGCGAAACTCAGTGGGTGTATATTGGATATTGAAATATTCTTGGCATTACGATTCAAATCACAACGGCAGCACGTCTCTCAAACCAAGCGATACAAAGGACTTCCGGCAGAGGGTGCCAACTATTTCTGGTGGAATATTGTTACACGTGGCTTTTGATCAATGGAACACACCCAAAACACAATGGGCCAACGAATATCAGTGGAGAAAGGAAGAGGACCAGAGAGAGAGAGAGAGAGAGAGAGAGATGTCTGTAGTGGATAGAAGAGTTGAGCTTGAAGGCTTTTCATATACAGAAGAGAATAACAGGGGTCGTGGGCTAAGCAACGAGCGATCAAACTCACCAGAACACAGGGTTTGTTTGTCCTTTCTACTACCTGGAGCTTTGTGCCAGGGCAAGGGCAACGCTGACCTTATGAGACTTCATTGGCTTGATGAATTTGCCTGGGAGGATGCGAATTAAATTATCCGTTTGTGTTGGCTCTCCTTTGAGGAGTCCTGGGCCCCTTGGGGAAACAGCTCGGTAATCATTTTTTCCTGTAACAATGCAACAAGTCAATATTACAAATTTGAAGTGGAATTCCATGTGGAAAAGAAATCCCGAGATTTTTGTATTCAAAATAGACTAAGCACGAGGGGTGGGCTCTGGGAAGCAGGAAAAATCATAAATTTCATTCGGCGCGACGACGTTCCAGTCGTTCTCACTGGGGAAAACTTCTTGCCAGAAACGAGACGGGGGAGAGAAAAGTTTATATAGAAAAGGACGCGCTGCTGTGAGTTGGCTGAGAATTTACTTACGATCTATAGTTTCCTATTATATGTTGGCTCTATGAGGAATATGTGGAGATAAGTAGCGAATATATTACGATGGCAATCCCAAGTGGCAGACCTGCTTCATATTGTGAGACCGAATTATCAACATATCGCAATTCACGAGGAGTACTTTCAAGGAAGGAATGGCTGATTTGTGAGGCTTGGAGATGTCATGAAATGGATGCAATTGATTTAGAGTCAACGATCGCTTGTGTCCTATTTACAGGTTTCTCACCAGATATTCATGGCACAGTCGGTCCAATACCAGGATTTTTTTTATAGAATCTTTAAAAATTCCATTACATTTTTAATCTATAGTTGAGTGCAGGGAATGTCGTCTGCTATTGATTTACATTTTACGTCAAATTCGTGTTTACAACTAAATCACAAATCAGACAATGACTTTTGACAATTTTTGAGGACCCGACTTATTTCCTACGTAAAAATTTCCGAGCCATGATTTCCATGCGTTCATTTCCTTCCAATCATATTTCCCTCAATACATTCCTCTGCGACAACATTTTCGTTGCAAAATTTTTGTCAACAATTTCAGATATGCTCAATCAAGGGTAATGTTCGTGAATTTAATGCAAATGATGACATTAACTGTCTGTCTCGCTTGAGCCGTTGTGTTTGTTTGTAAATTATGATGGTTGATGATGAATTAATTCTGAAGTTGTTTATAATAATAATATTTATTATTATTGGTAATGATCGATAAATGATAATATCGCACCGAATTAAATTTATTTGTCAGTATATCATTTCTTTACTCTAAAAAGAATCCGAACTTTAATCATCTGTGTTCAAAATGTGATTGTGGTGGTTATTAACTTCCCGGGCTAGGGAAGCTATGGTATTCACCCTGAAATGTATGTGACAAAATTTTGGTTCACGATTTCTCAAGAACGACTGAACCGATCGGAGTGATCAATTGTAATAAATTGCGATTAATCAATGATGGGCTTTTCTTTAAGTATACTAGTATATTCCAGCTATTTTCTAACGATTTTCTCGCGATTTTTCTTTCATGCGATTTTTGACGCGGTAAATAAGTCGGGAAAATCAATTTGAAACCAACAATTTTGTTAGCCCCGATCTGAACTTGCTCGATAACTCATTCATTTTTCTCGTGGTACCTCTTTCGGAGGGGATTTTATGAGGCCCCACATGAAATAATAATTAAAAAAATAATCACTATAATTTATGCATCTATAAAAAGTGGTTTGAGCAGTATAATTTATAATGAAGTGATGAAGTAATTCTGCATTTTGCGTAGAGTATATTATCTGTACCCATAACCTAGGTGAGGGAGAGGAAGAGGGAGAGAGAGAGGGTGAGACGTTTCGCTGTATGTCGAGAATAGTGAGTTTTTATCGCGTCGAGAACTCTGACATTATCGTCCTTGAGCCTTTGTAATGTATACGTTAGCATCGTTTGCCGCATATTAAATAGTGCAAAGGCGGTGCAATGGCTTCCGGTACATCAGCGTTACCCAGGGAATGTAGTCATAAGGGCTGCTTTGGTGAATGTTGAGAGGAGAACAGTGAATACGCAAGGTTCAGCATGAAGGCCACAAGCACCGAGAATCATGGAGCTATTTTTCACAAAGTATAATCATTTAAATTACGAAGTAGAGAGAGAAGAAAAAACATTGCGCGATAAAAGTGGCCAAAGTGCTTTTCAGTTATATGTCCGCTGTCAATAACGCAAATTCGAGCAATTATCTCGAAATAATGATAATCCCTAAAATGTAATATTAGATCATTTGGTGAATTTAATCGGACAAAGTGACCACAAATTTAATACAATCGCGGCCACTTGCTTTATAATTTGCATAACAATTGAGGACACATGAATTAATGTCACCTGGCCTAGATCATGCACGTGATATTTCAATTAGATTTGAAATAGTCAGTGGTCCTGTAATGGACGTGTCACACATATGTATGCTACCTGCAACCCCCACTATTATCCATTTTACTGCTCATCTAGATAAGGTTATCTCCCGAACGTAAGGTAACACTGTACTCACGTTTCAAGTCCCAGGAGGATGTTGCCAGGGTTGTAACTACACTGGCTTTTGTCTGTATTGAAATGGTCACTGTGCAATGCACTACAAGTGCTATGTTTTGCACAGGGAGAATTTTTTTAGTAAAAATTACCGCTTCGTTTGGTAATGGTGTAGCATTTTCAACGGTCAGAAGAAATCACTCAACCGAGTAATAAAATTCACTATCTTTAACAAAAATTATGCATGCGTCTTGATAAATTTTAGGGAGGGGTAAACAAATTTTATGAAGAAGTTGGGGAGTTTTTCACGGAATACTAGATAACTTTTATTAAGCAATCAACAAAAATTATACACACATTTAGAAAACTTTTACTAGGGAGTCAACAAATTTGACTGAGGCGGTACGGTAATTTTCTCCGAGCTTCCAAAATATTACACAATTATATAACGGAATGGTAACTTCTACTAAATTTTTCTCTCCGTTTCGAATTAAAATGTTTTCATTCAGACATTTCCGGTAAAGTCATTGCAGACAAAGTTTTCTAATGAAGTTCTAAATAAACTTTATGCCGTGCTTTTCGCTCGAAAATCGATATAATCGGATAGAATCAACTAAGTGAATAAGCGGATTTGAAAAATGGGAAAATTGGATTTATCCAGTTGCGTCCATCAGTGATGGAAAACATTACGAAGATGGAAAATAACTGAACTAAAGCCGAAATCATCGTAAAAATCTAACGATTCATTCATTTTTATCATATGGTTTTTTTATAGGTATTCGTATGGGATATTTGACCCGAACCCAATGGAAATTCACTTAGCCCCGCCATCTATTCGACAATTTCACTCTCGCAGATCATCTCTTTTTAACGCTATATCCTTTTTTTCCGTACACTCATCCTGTCACCGCGAACATTCCACTCGTTTCGCAACTGAATTTATGAACGTCCATCATTCGCCCGAAAATGCATAGTTTCCTGGAGGCTTTGGCGATAAATTGAGCGTGATATCTTTCTCTCGGAAAAAATGTCCTTTTTTTATTTTGGTTTTCTTGTGGGGAGACAATAAATTCTAAGAAAAATAATTCCAAAGATGGGGAGAACATTTGGGGGACACAATAGGATACTTTATTTTCAGTTTTGAGGCTTTCGCGGGGAACGATTCCTTACATGGTTGGCTCGGGACTGGATACCGCGGTTAGTTTGAGCGTTGCCCGAATCTGAAATGATGAATTAATTAATTTGATTAGGGGCACTTTATACAGAAAATCATATAAGGACTACCTGTATACTGTGGAGCCCCCAATTTGAGCTCATAACCCTGAACATACAGACTGCAATGTGCGCGAAACGCCGACAAAACGCTGCAACTAAATACGACATGCATCCAATCATGTAAGGGTGCTTTATTATATTATTATTAGCTTTGATTTTTAAAGTGCGAATTTTTCTATAAGTATTTCATATCGTTTATATAATGTATAATTATGTATAATTCAAGAACTGTGAAAATAACTTAAATGTGCCAGGAGACAGGGCGGGTTGAGAGGGATCGATTCGCTCTACCCCAAAAATTTCAAATTCGTGAATGCAACCATTCACCCCTAGACCAGAGATTATGCCAAGAACGTGGGGCTACGTCGAAGAGAAACTAAACAATACCGGCAACACGCCGAGATCATAACTGAACCCTCACGGTCGCACGAAATTTCTCCGCTCCACAAAATTTGTAAATATTCATCTTACTGGGTCATAAATAATGATGAAATTACTGCTGCCAAAATAATGTGTGTTTTATGAACATAATTAATCAAGAAGAAAATATTTTAATGCATTTTTCGCCGGACACATTTGACTCTTCGTATTTTGTTCTTCCTCAGTAGCCAACGCAAACTCGTAAATTTCCAAAAAATAATCACAGATTGCCACTTAAAACACTTACACTTAATCAAAAAGTTTTCAATTTCTATGAAGACTAACTGCCGAACGAAAGAACTTTCGAAGAAGAGAGAAAAATTCTCAGCTGCGAGTCGCGAAGTAATTCATGTTCTATGACCATGGCAAAAAATACCCAATTGCGATAATTCAACGAGGTTGGAGGTTGGTGGTGTGCGTGTCACATACGAGAGAGGGAGAATGGGCGCCGGCAGCAGTCTCCCCTGCATATTGCGTAAACTCTCGAGAGAAGAATAATGGTCCTCCGTATAATCGCCATTATTAAACACAAACACGTTGGACGAACGAGAGAGAAGAAAATGCACCAGCTGAGGGTGGAGGAGAAAATCAGCCAGCCAAAAGCGGCCATCCAATAAAACTACGTGATTCCCTCTCTCCTCCCTGCATAATGATATTATATTATGATATTAGAGAGAAGCGACACCCGGGGCTCCAGTTATGCCGTCGAAAATCATGATGAGAATGATATGGGTGCACTCATTACCGCTACTTGTGGCCTACTGTAATGATATTAGAAAATGTTGAGTGTTATTAATGTTATAACGCAACGTCCTTATATTGTATTACTCAATATAATGAATAATTTATTATAATTGGGCATTGTCATATTTGAAATGTCCTACGGAGACAACTACACGGATAGAAAAATTCACCTGAAATTACCGTTCCATTATATAATCGTGTAGTATTTTGGCCGCTCGGGGACAATTACCATACCGCTTCACTAAAGTTGGTTGACTGCTTACTAAAAATTATCAAGAGGTACCATATAAATTATTCAACCGGCCAGTAACATTTGGTGACTCTTTAATAAAAGATTTCTAGATATATATATAATTTTTGTTGACCTCTTAATTAAAGTTATCTAGTTTTTCGCAAAAAATTTCCGCGCCTCGGAGTTCAATTTGTTTACTCCTGACTAAAAATTGTCTAGATGAGTGGCTAATTTTTACTAAAGGTCGTCGTTTGCGACATGAACGTCGAAAATGCAACACTTCTACCAAACGGAACTATAATTTTTACTAAAAAAGATACCCTCCGTGTAATGACGCATTTCGCTAATTATCGATAAACGATCTGGCGTATGTTTTATTCGAATAAAGATTTTGAAAAATAAAAAAATGCCAAAGTTGGACAAAATCAATACATTTATTTAGCAGTAACCCCCGATAATGATTTGAAATGAGATAATTTCGGGTTCCACAATTGAATAAATTTATAGAGGCCGTGGAATTTTTACTGGCATACCTGGAGGTAGAAGCGCTAATTATTTTGCTGGTGGAAACGCAACCACGAGGTACAGCCCCGGTCCCAATTAAATTAGGATAACACATATACCGATGGGAGTCGTCCATTCTCCAACGCGGCATGAGATAATTGTTACAACCTATGGAGAATTTTTTTTTCGTCTGTCCCCACCCCCTCTAACCGTTGCCAACTAAAATGTGTTCAGAAGTAATTCGTCATGCGAGCGCGACTCGGAGAATACATGTTCATTTAATTTTCAGAATGCTGCAATTCTCTTAATTCGGAGGAATTCAAAGCTGATGTTTAACATTCTGCTCATTTATTCTCACATTCTCCTTTGGGGCTTTTATTTTTGCAGATTCCATGCAAATAACAGAGACACAAAGCGAGAATAGCACTTCGGAATAAACAAACACACTGGACAAATATTGTTTCGACATATATCGTCGTAAAAATATGGGAAAATACGGATTTAGAATGAGACACACCTGACGTTGTGTGGGCATGTTCCCGCATATGACACGATTCGTTACGTTTGTAATAACCTGGTGGGGTAGTATCTGCATACAGTGGTGTCATTTACCGGATCCACCTGGTTGAGGCAACTAAATTACATTACACAGTGTTGGAACTTCGGATGAGCATGCAAATTCGAGGGCAGTTTGATGCCTAACTTTTTCTATTCGCAATTGGAAGAACATTGAATATTTTTATTTAACGACGACGATTGTTGTTAAATAACCACACATAAAATACGGAAATTTTTAAATAGTACTTAAGTAATTGGACTAGGTAATTTCTATTATTTAAAATCATTCATTGAATTTTGTAAACGGGCAGGGAAAGAAAAATTCAGTAGAAATTACCGGTCCGTTACATAATCGTGTAGTACTTTGGCTGCTCGGGGAAAACTACCGTACCGTTACTGTAAAATGTAGTGACACCTTGATCGAAGTTTTCTTGACGAATGTACAATTTTCGTGGACTGCTTAATAAAAGTTATCTAGTTGTCCGTGAAATTTTTCCCAACAGTTCACTAAAATTTGTTGACTCTCATTAAAAATAGCCTACTCTAGTGCCAAGCACTAGAATCGAGGTGCAAAATGCCAGAATACTGGAATGTGCTTTATTCACACATAAAAATTACTATTAATACCATAAATTTTATAATATA
>JAPYZN010000838.1:0-37007 GCA_030522865.1 Psyttalia lounsburyi
GAAACGCTGAAATCCCAAAAACTCAAAGGGGGGACCCTTTCCATTTTTTCGATTTTTACCAAAGTCGGCACTCTTTTGACGATATCTCAAAAACTATTGATCCTATCGCCTTGGGGTTGGTCTCATTCGAAAGCTGAGCTCATTTCCCATCGATATAGGCTATAAGAAAATTTTTTAAATTATTTTTCGAACCGTTTTTACAATTTTTCTAAAAGTCACAAAATTACCAAAAACTAGTTGAAAAAAATTTTTTGGAAACTTTCCAAGACACTATATCGATGGGAAATGAGCTCAGCTTTCGAATGAGACCAACCCCAGGGCGCCAGGATCAATACTTTTTGAGATATCGCCGAAAATGTGGCCAGCCAGCCGAAAACCGCTGAAATCAGACGGCCCCAGGGGTCAAAAAATCGAGAATCCAAAAAAGTCTCCCAACTCGAGTTGAGAGACATTTCGACCAAAAATCCTTCCATCCAGGCCTTAATTACAAAAAACCATTGATACTGATAGTGCTAATCAATTATGGACCAATTAGAGGCTCACATCTCGCGGCCTGGACGCCGGAAGCCAGACTTAGAACGACTCCCCTGACGGTTCCTCTCCAGAGTTGAAGCTCTGGCTTTCTCCCAGCTCCCCAGTCTGGAGTTGGTCGAAGCTCAGGGTGAGCGAGGTTATAAGCAGAATGGCGGGTAACTCTGGACCCAGACTTGATCCCAGATTTGTCAATTTGTTCGCTGAAACCTCTGCAACCATTATCAATAAATAAATGCTTGAAATAATTCGTTTTTTGTCCTCTTTCTTTTTTTATTCAATTATCGTTTTCCAAAAATGATTAAATCACTCAGGCAGACGCCAAGTACTCCCTGAACTTCTTCCAGGCCTCGAGGGGTCCGTGCTCGGGTAGGTACTTGACGTTGCAGCCATCGGGGGCAAGGCGTCCAGCCGCCTTGAGGTCCTCGTACTCGGCGCGATCGTACTTGGTGAAGCCCCACTTCTTGGAGACGTAGATCTTCTGGCGACCTGGGAACTTGAACTTGGCACGCCTCAGAGCCTCGATAACGGAGGCCTTGTAACGGTCCGAGGACCTGACACTCATGATTGGCTGGCCAATTCGCACTCGGGCTACCGTACCCTGGGGCTTGCCGAAGGCACCTCTCATCCCCGTTTGGAGCCTGGGGACATTGTTCAATATGATGAAAGCTTCCTCGTGAGTTCATCCATCGAACCAGCGAATGGAATCAAGACTTAATTAATTAGTTAATTAACAAATTGTGCTCGATAATGGATAAACAAATTGAGCGAGAAGTGATCATGGGAGTCCAGGAATGGATTGAAAATCATCTTTACCTATCGGCTCCAGCACAGGACAACATTTTATTGATCCTGATGACGTGGAAGGGATGGAGTCTCATGCGAATGTGGAACTGATCTTTTCCGGCATTCTTCACCATGTATTTGTTGCAGCAGATACGACCTGCCTCCAGTGCCTCCGAGCTCAGCTGTTCGTACTCATCGGAGACGAGGTGGACGCAGAGTGGGAAGTCCTCGACGCTTGCCTTCTTCTTTCCCAAATCGAAAATACGGATCTTCGGGTCGGGGACACCACGACAGAACCGGGACTTTGGGTAGGGCTTGTTTTTGCAGTAGCGATAGCTGAAAAATACAACGAAAATATTAGTAAACAATTGATTAATCAAATCAACCCATTAAAATAATTTATCCATCGACACCTCGTCCTTAAATTCCCCGAGAGTCAGGGGACGGGATAAATGAACTTCGGATTTGGATTATTATTTCACTCGTTGAAGACAATAATTCTGGGCTCAATTGACATTATTTCAGGCATTAGATTGTTCTTAGAATTGTTGAGGCTTCATTTTTGGGGGATTACAATTGTCTAGGGTATTATTTCGTCAGGTGATGACATACTGGAGTCACCGGAGGACTTGAAAAATGATTTTCTAACCTCAAAATATGGTGGAGAGATGCAATAAAAATATTTAACGTTATGGGGATAATTATGATGATATAATTGATTAAATTATGGAAAGGGCTGGGGGAAATGTTGAGATGTCATGATTAAACATTTTAAGCAATAAAAAAACAAACAGCATGACAACTTACCACCTCGCTGGTCGACGGCCCATGATTGACCTGCAATTAACCCCAAAAAACCTGAATTAATCCAAAAAATATACACAACTCCACTACCTCCAAATATCAATAATCACAATTATCAACAATTGATGTTAAAAAATTGAACGATTGCTCTTAAATAAACGGAATAAAATGTGAATAATTGTTGAACGTACCGATCCCTCAGGAACTTCTCAAGGGAAAAGGAGCGCACGCTCGGAAATGGTCGGCAGAAATCGTGACAAGCAACCCAGATGGTCGACGTGACTGAAAACGATTGAATTGCTCAGGATACCCGTCGATAGATGGCGAGACGTCATCCTGGAATTGTGTATTTTATTAACGAGTGCGGAAAATATTCCCCAAAAATAATTGCCCACAACAATTGGCCTTTTTAATTAATTTAATTAACTCTTTCTCTAGTTTTCTAGGGCTACATGAATTTTTTACTCTGGAACTCTAGCAACAGATGGCGAAACCCTCCATCTGCCGGCCGCCATTTTGTTCCCCACACACACACATCGTTAACCTGTCAAAAATACCTGGGGTGGACTTAAAAATAATTGGCAATCAATGGCGTTCGGTTTATGCATGTTTATTCGCTAATTGTTCTTTTTTTTAACAATTTAAGAATGAAAGTTTACTGAGGGAAACGTTTGATCAACCTTCCGAGGTATTAATTATTGACTTACAATGGCTAAACCCAAGTACAAAGCCACCTCGGACCTCTGCGCTGATTGTGGAGCTCTTGGTAAGATTAGAATAAATTAATTTCTATCGTTCACTCTCACATCCTCTCCCAATTCCGTTTTCCAACCGGTTAATAAAAAAAAATGACCTCATTTTTTGTTCACAAGTCAATTAAATTTTTTATCAACTCCCCAGGAGTCTCCCAATCTTCCAAATTATCCAATAATATTTTTCTTCATTATTTCAAACACTTGTACCCACTTTTTCAATTTAAAGCCAGTCATCCTGAGGGCGTAAACAAAAGTCTCGGGATTTTTCCTCAGTAATTTCATTCAGGACATTAATTACAGCAATTGTAATTTTTTTGTGACGTTCGTTGAGACTTGTCGACATTTTCTTTCCAGAAAATGATTTTATTGAACCGTAGGCTTTGTTTTTAAAGTGATTAAAAAATTAAGAGTGTTTTCAGACAAAAAGTGCATTTGCAAAGATGATTTTAATAATTGAATGATCAATGAAGATATTTATTTGGAGTTGTCCGGGGGTCTCCGGTGATCCCTAGGTTCCCCCGAGCTCCCAGAAATTGTATATAAATAAATCCCAGACAGGAAGTAAGTCATTGGGAGGCGTAGAAACTGCTCCCATGGTTCTGACAATGTTTTTTTTGTTCTTACCCTCATTCTCTGCTTCTTGGACAGGGCCAGGATGGGCATCGGTGAACCGTGCAATTTTATTATGCGACGAGTGCTGCAGCATTCATCGGAGTCTCGGGCGACATGTGTCACACATAAAGTCGCTGCACAAAAGCGTCTGGAATCCATTTTTATTTTCTGTAAGGACATTACGAAATTTCTTCCCGTTCACCAGAGGATTAAGATCATTCGAGTTAATTAATTAATACTTAATTATTATTATAAACGAATTAATTTTTTAGGATTTGTTTAAAAGCCCACCAGCTGCCCAGATCAAAATATCTTTTTCTGATTTTTTGGCAAAACTTCTCGTGAAGATTTCCAGTCCCACAAAAAGAAATTAATACCCAAATTTTTTAATTGATAATTATCATAATTGAAACTTGATGAGCATCACCTGGAGCTAGCTCAATTGGAGACGTTTGGTTTTGAAAAAATTAATTTGTCTCTCTAAAGTCGCAAATAAAAATTCTCCAGGTCTGAGAGACTTTTCTCGTCCATCATCAGTTATCGCTGAATATCTTGCAAATGAAGAGAGATAGAGAAATTTTGCTAGAGATCATTTTTGTAGCTGAAATGTCGCTCTACAGAAGAGCTTCCCACGAGAATGTCGTTTTTGTCCTTCGTTACGAAGATATTCAGCGATAACTGCCCGCCGAAAGATCCAGCTACCCTAGATCACCAGTGGACAGTAGAATTAGTCGATGAATTTTTGGATTTTTTTCTACCTCATCAGATGGTTCACACGCTGAACGACAACGGTGCCAACAGCATCTGGGAGCATTCACTGATGGACCCCAGCAACTCCAAGATAAATAGACGTAAGCCCCAGCCGAAGGATCCCCAGCACCCGGTGAAAGCCGATTTCATTCGTGCCAAGCACCAGCAGCTGGCGTTCATCCTCAGACCGAGTAAAGATGAATTCTGCAGTGGCGAGGAGTTGAGTAGGCAGTTGCACAGCAGCGTGAGGACTGGAAATCTGGAGACATCGTTGAGATTGCTGGCCCAGGGAGCCAATCCCAATTATTTTTACAAGGAGAAGGGAACCAATCCACTTCACGTCGCCGCCAGAGCTGGACAAACACTCCAGGTGGAGCTGCTCATCGCCAACGGGGGAAATCCGAGTTTAGCTGACTCTAATGGACAGACCCCCATGGAAATTGCGAGGTACAGGAAAAAACTTAACAACCCCTGGAAATTACGATTTTTTTGTCATTTTTTACGCCCTCGGGTGGACGTTTTTTATCACTTCCGGAACACTTGGAGGGATAATTGAGTAATTGATTAGTTGATGAGGTCAATGGTCAAGGATTTTTAATTAATTAATTAAGTTAGAGTTGTTGGATTGCCCAGGGAAGATCCAATTGTCGGCCATTGACATTTTTCCTTTGATAATTTTTTTCTCGGCCATTGACATTTTTCCTTTGATTGGCTTTTCCTCAGGATGTCAGGGCACTTGGAGCTGTCAGAGAGACTTGTGGAGTGCATGTACGAGGTGACTGACAGACTGACGTTCTTCGTGTGCTCGAGAAAGCCAGACCATCGCACCCAGGAGCACCTGATCATCCCCGAGTGGTCGGTTAATCTCGAGAGGAATGAATTGGCTTTCGAGGCCAGAACTCGACTCCAACTGCTTCCCAATAATTTGCTGGAGGAGCTCGCGATGGATGTCTACGATGAGGTGGACAGGCGAGAGACTGAAGCTGGTGAGAAAATATGAGGGGATTAATAACAGTAATTGGTAGTTCGATTTTTTTTTGAGGATATCCAAGGCCAGGACATTTCTGGGACTTCCTGGAGAATCGCTCAATTTCACTGGATAAAAGAAATTTTTAGTCTGGAGTCTGTCCACTCGCTTTGACACTTGTACAATAAATTCTCCATTCGTAAACAAATTATTCTCGTAATTAAATTAAACGAGAGATTAATTAATCTGTAGCAAGTGGTGAAACGAGATAACTCCATTTTACATATTTTTCTAAAACCCGTATTATCTCAGGAAGGAATAAGGTTAGGAGAAATTATCAGAGGGAGTCTTTTGTGGCAAAATTCAGCAGCTACAAAAATGATCTTGTGACATTATCTCCTAAAACCACTCGTTATTGAGTAAATTCGCGGTTTAGGTAGATTGGAAAAATATACTTACCTCGTTTTACCACTTCGCTAAAGAAATGGGAACGAGTGTAACTCCCGAGCTTTGATATCCTCGGCTAAAAAAATTATTTAGACCCTAGATGAACTAATCGTTTAGTCTTGAAAATTGTTAACTCAGTGTTAATAAATGTTAATCGATAATGATCATTAAATAGTCATCTCATCATACCGACTATCGCAATAGGCCACATTAAAACTATTAGTCGTTTATTATTGTTTTCAATGAATAATCCGCATGAATTCTTTACTGCATCTACAGAGGGACAGGTGAGCACAACCTAATTATTTAAACAACTCGTTAATTATTTTTTTTTAATCTTAGACAAGGAAATAGTCTAGTCATTTGTCGTCGCTGTCAATTTTTTTTATACCGACATCCGCGACTGGTCGTCCTCTCGACAATCTGGGCTCGACAATTTTTTTTTATTCAGATGTGAACAATTGACCCATGAAGATGGTCTGGTACACTCGCTGGAGTGACTGTCGATTCCAGGTCTAGAGGGGAATCACTTGCAGATTTATCATTCGTCATTTAGAGTCATCTAGCCTTCATCTCATTCATCATCTCGTGAATCTCGTGAATATCAGTCAGTGAATTTTTAATTGATCTTTTGGGAATGTAGTTTGGCTGTCGCATGCCAGCCTCCCCGAGCGGACGCCCGTGCCCTTTCTACCGGTGAATCCACACCTGTCGTCAACGAGAAATCAGGGACGACAGAAATTGGCGAGATTTACACCCAAAGAATTTACGATATTGATTATTGATCTGCTGACAGAGGCGGGAAGGAGACACATGATCTCCAATACAACTCCATTGCAAGGTAATTGTTTAATATTTTAACTCTCAATTTTTTCTATTTTTTTTTACATAAAAATTTCCCAATTCGTGGCTCAATTCCGGAATTATTGGAAAAATTCGGAATTTATTCATTTGACATTTTTGACAGCTCTGGAATTTTTTTGAGTTCAAGAATAATATTGTTAGATATTTATTTCGATATTTATCTTATTTACAAAATTATTCGTCAAATGACTGTTAATATTTATTAAACTAATGAATTTTCCTTGTATTGCACTCAAGTGAAATTTTTCAATTTGCTAATTAGGCGATTTTCCGAAGAACTAGTGGATTTAGAGGAAAATGTCAAAAAACATATTTTCTGCAGAATTTCTTTCTCTCCAAAAAACATTTTGTGACATTTTCTCGTTAGACCAATAATTACGGAGATAAATCGTTTACAACCTGTCGTGCCCCCCCGAGAAAAATCATTAAACTTACTGATTGATTTTTTTTGTGCAGATCCAGCAGTGCTAGCCCTGAAAAAAGAGAAATATGGCTCTCAGATGTCGGACGACGAGCCCCTGTACGACAGTGTCGCCTCGGACGACGACTATGCAGCCCTGACCACCGACATCTCCAGCCTCCACTCGTCGAACGTCGACAACGAGGTAAACCACTCAATTTTCCCCATAAAAAAAACTAAAACAAATAAAAAAAAAATTGTAATGCGAATGCAATTGCTTTTGTCGTATGTAGCAGAATTATTTAATGCTTCTTAGCCATCTTAGAGTGATTTAAAAAAATTCGTAATTGGGAATTATTATGCCTGCTGTGGTAATTAAGGTGCCAGCACTTGTAGGAAAACGAAAAACGAGGAGACGTCTGAGCACTTGGTTCTTCTGCTTCTAGGCAAGTGAATGCTTGCTCAAAATGTCCACGTACATCTGTCCATGCATGATTAATGTAATTTATATTTTTCTAACAGATTCTTTGATTTTTCAGAAACTAAACGAGAATATCTCAATTGTCTCTATTAAAAAAATGCCTCTTGAATTTTTTTTTCGACCTCCTGACGACAAAAAAAAATATTCTTTATGTGCTTTGATATTTGAAGATTGTAAATAAACTTCTGGTAATTTTTTGCCGCTATTATCCCCGATGATTAAATTGTTCAATGGATTTTTAAATTTTTTTTATCACGTGAAAATGATCAATTTCGTTAATTATTTGCAGAAGGCACTGGCCCCAATGGCCAAGGGCCTCCCCTCGATCGTGGATGTCCTGAAGAAGCAGTTGAGTACTTCGGAATCGACGATAAAGTCCCTTCAAGAGGAGATGAGGGAGATGAAGAGAACGATCGAGGGCCTGACACGAGAGAATCGAGAGCTGAAGACAGCTATTCAGTGCCACAAGAAGTGCCTGCGCGAGGACGTCATGAATGGCCACTCTGGGGAGCAGGAGCCAGTGCTGGAGTCCCTGGGGGATCTCAGGAACACCCTCGCCAGGGGGCAGAGACCAGCCTCCATGTACGAGACGCGAGAGGGGCTGAAGAAGAGCGGCGCCTGGAATTCGATGAGTCAGGTAATTCCATTTCCTCCATTCCTCGGATGTCAAACAATTTTAGACGAGATTAATCAATTCAATTGTCCATTTGTTATCCCCCAGAGACTCTCCCCCGTCAGTTCTTAGAATTAAAAATGATTAATATCATCGTCTGATGCAATTCGCGTGAGTAATGTCACGAAATATTCCGACTAAATAAATAAAACTTATCGCCTTTTGATGAGCAGGAGTTGGGCAGAATTGAGGAGTAATTTTTTGTTGATAATAATATAAATAATATTGATATTAATCTTTTATGGCAGACGAAACCTCACGGGGAGACCCTGGCCCGGCCGAATACGACTCAAAGCCTCTGGCCATATCAGTCGTCGAGTTTGCCGTCGTGTGACGAGGTCACCCGACGGACCGAGCAGGTGACGAGGAGAATTCAGGAGCTCTGGATGGCCATGCAGGACCCCGGGCACAGGGAGGCCTTCGTACCCTGCGCCGAGAGGATCCGAGTGGCTGTCGCCGAACTCACGGCCATATTTCCTCAGGTGGAAAATTCTAAACCAACAAATTTATTAATTTATTTCGTTGTTCAACAAAAAAAATGGCGATCTACAAATTCATTAAATCGTTGTCCTTTAATTTGTTGCTAATAATGTAATATTATTTGTGCTGTTGGTGTAATTATTGGTGTGTCTTTTGGGCAAAGAAATTGTCGAGTGGAATTGAATAATTTTTTTTTATTTATAGAATCCGATTGAGGATAATATTAGGTCAGCCCTCCGCCAGCTGAATGGAAACACTGGGAGACTCCAGGCGGAGTGCGCTGGTCTCCAACGATGCACCAGCGATCCTGAGCACATGGACAGATGTCTACAGCAGGTTCGATCGTGTGCCTACGACATTGCCAAAGCCACCAAACTCCTTGTCACGCAATTTCAGATATCCTAGGTCCTAAATAAATTCACCCTCGCCCCAGACCTTCTCATTCTGTTGGCACAAAGTGACCCCGTCCCCCAGATCGTCTCACAAAAATTGAATTTCCGGAGGATGGGTAGGGTAGGGGTCATTTTCATCTCCAGAAGACGTAATTTTTTTAATTTTTCGCACGATTTAAACGGTCGACACCTTGAAGAATAATTTAAGCTTTAAAATTCATTGAGAATCAATTAATCAACAATTCTCCCATTATTGTTACCTTGTATTAACATAGAATGAAGACTGAGTAGGCGTATTTTTAATTGTCATCCCGTGAAAAAAGATAAACAAAAATCAATCTAACAAATTCGTTTTTAGATAATGAAATCGTTAGTTCTTATACATTGACTAATCGAATAGTGTAAATAATTGAAATATTGATTAACGGCATCACACGATCACCGACGATCGACAATCAACTGATTTGCTCCAACGAAAAAGATCATTTTAATCAATAGAATTGATTCTAGTGCAATAATTAATTTCCCCTGAAAACAAATGAGAATTGAAAAAAAAAAACGATTTTAATGAATTCGAATGAAAATTCGGATTGATGATATTACAAAAATGGAAAAATAGTTTTTAATTGTGGCTCAGTGTACATCATCTGATTAGCTCATTGTGAAATTACGCAACTCTTAATGATAATTGATTATTTAATTCTTTGACAATACCCTAGTATTTCATATCGATGAATGAATTAATTAAGTATTAACGAATTAAAATTATTTTTTATGACAAAAAAAAATTAATCATTGTTATTTGTAATGATTGAACAAATGTTAATTGTATCAAATGAATTGTGTACTTGCGATAATTGATGTCATGACATTCTGTGTAGAGCATGAGACGAATAAATTTATTGAGAACCACAGGTGGAGGAAATGGGGCAATTTCATCAGTTGCTCGTTGAATTAAATTATAATCCCCCTCAATTAATTAATTAATTAATTAATTAATAATCTCCGGCCCTCGACGTGCTCTATAAACGATACAAAAACGATAGGTTGAGTCCCAACCGGGGACATCCCCAGGTGGTTAACTGGACCCGCTGCCTCGACAACAAAACACAAATCCAAATCTCCCACCATAAAATCCCCCTCCCCCAGCTGGCGCAAGTGGGAACCCCCCAGTGGAGCAGAAAAATGGCGCCCGCAACAATGTGTACAGACGTCCAAAAGGAGATATTCACAAAAATAACAAACAACGAGGCCGGGGAATTGAAATCACTGCTGGCCTCCAGTAAAATAAAAATGGACTTTGTGGATGAGAATGGCATGAGCCCACTGCAGCACGCCTGCTACAAGGGAAACAAGGAAATAGCCCAGATGTTATTGGATCAGGTTAGAGCGACACCAACAAAACAATAATAATCGATTGTTGCCTGACTACCTTGAGTTACCCAAACACCTCAAGTTATTCGAACATTTAGATAATTAAAGCTCCATCCCCAGCTCGATTTTGTGTCCTCACTGCCCCCAACATCCGCCCCCAAATACCCCCATTTCCACACTTTCACGGACCCATTCTGCCCCTCTCTATTTTTTTCTCATCATCAAGACAATACCAAAAGCCCCAAGAGCTTAGGGACTTGGAGTATAATTTTTTCAGGCGTAAAATTGTTCAGTTTTTTCATTCCACTCAATTTGAGCAAAACGAATTGGTTGGGAATTAATTATCTCGACTTGCTGGCTCCCCATAGACTGTTTACCTAATTGTATCTAGCATTTAGAAACTATTGGACAGCCTCTAATTATTTTCTCTAGAGTAAACCATCTGGGAATTAAAAAATGGCTAAATACATTCACCCGTCCAACAGCTGATTTTGTTATTCTGATTTGATCGTTCCCAGGGGGCCGATGTGAACGTCTGCCAGCACGAGCACGGCTACACAGCCCTCCACTTCGCCGCCCTGAGTGGCAATGCCGACCTGTGTCACCTGCTGCTGACTCACGGTGCCAAAATCAATGCAACAAACTCAGTGGGACGTACAGCAGCACAAATGGCAGCATTCGTTGGCAATCACAATTGCGTTGCCACAATCAATAATTACATACCAAAGGCTGATATTGATTACTACGTTAAACCACAGGGATTACAGACTGAGCCGATGCTACCACCCCATCTCGCTGATTCCTTTCACAGATTTATCATGCAGGTCAATGTACATCCGGTCAGGGTTGCCATTACGTTGCAAAAGTGTACAGGCCTGTTGGATCATCTTCAGAAGGTAGTTATTCCCTGGTGATTGGTAATTACCAACTGGAGGAGTCGTTTATATCGCGGGTTAAAAATCCCCAATTTTTCGGTCTAGTCCTATAATCCATTATTTTGAAACACCAAAATCGCCATTTCCTCCCGCCTCGGACTAAAATATCTGAAGCTATCACTAGGGAGCAATAATCGGAACAACAATACTCAAATTTTGATGCTCCATATAAAATTTATCGAGCCCATGTGATAAAAATAATCACTTGGAGGTTATGTTAAAGACAAGCGGACCGAAAAGCCGTCGTTTTTCGTCCCAGGTACATAATCTACCATTCTACACTTGTAGGCAACACTCGAACTGACCCCATTCTTCAGAGAGAAGAATTAAAATTCGATTTTGCAAACTATCGCGACCCATTGTTATCACAAAAAATTTTACTTTTCCGTCCTCGTACTATAATCCAGGATTTTCCCCCTGCCTTCGGGTATAAAAAATCTTCGAATCTCCGGGCCAGTGCGGGATAACAGAAAATGAAGAATTAAAATTCGATTGTCGCAATCCGTTCTTATCCCAAAAAATTTACTTTTCCGTCCTCGTCCTATAATCCATATTTTTCCACCTGTTCTCAGGTACAAAAAGTCCTCGAATCTCTGCGCCAGCGCGAGATGACTCGGGGTGCGGATACAAACGAAATAATGGCATTCAAGTATCACTACCTGAGTTGTATAATAAACGAGCTTTTGCAATTGAAGAAGCGCCAGGAGGCGCGAAAGGAAAAAGTTGAGAGAGAGAGAGGTCCAGAGGCGCCGGACAAGAGCTCAACGAAGAGTCAAGGGGACCTGGTCGAGCTGTTCATAAAACAATTACTCAAGTGCAATAAGAATGACGCCCTCAGGCCGGAGTACCAGGAGGCCCTTCTCCGGGAAATAGTCCGGGAGTTTCCCTTCAGGGAGAGCACGATTTTCCGCCAGATGATAGCGACCCTGGCTGGCAGCGATCCTCCGTCAGCTGTCTCCGTCGTGTCGGCTGCCATCAATGGCCAACGGGGATTCGCCGATTTGTCACAGATTTGCGTCACCTGCGGCGAGGAGAAGGCGACGAAGAAGTGCAGCAAGTGCCGGGCCGTTCAGTACTGCGACAGAGAGTGCCAACGCTACCACTGGTTTCTTCATAAAAAAGAGTGCGCCCGAGAGGACACCAATACCGTTAATGATAAAGGGGGAAAAGTTCCAGATGCTGATAAAGCACAATTGGCTAGTGCTATAAAAGAGGAGATTGAAAATTTGAGTATTAAGTAATTTTGTTTTTTTAATAAATGGTGATTTTTTTTTTCTTCTGTTTCACTGAGTTCTTATTTTATTTTTCCGGGGCCTGATCACACCGAAACTATCGTTTGTCAGACTGTCCGATGAGAGTAGGTTCGAAAAGACCAGTTTTTCGTCCTAGGGACATAATTTCATATTTTTTTTCGCACTTGCGCGTAAAGTGAGTTTTCGGACGCTTCCACTGTCTCGCTGATAACGTCTTGTGATGAAATATATCGCTTGATACGTGTGGAGAATGCACTTTTCATCATATCGCGTGTGAAATGACGTTTTACGCACGCGCGGCGGCAAAAAATGGGATTCGGCACTCGCGGGAAAGGGAGTTTTTTACTCGTGGGATTATATCACTCGCCCTCGGCTCGGGTTCCGTATCTCTCGCGAGCCGACAAACACTTCCCCGTAGTCGTATTGAAATGTGCTATTTTAGCCCGTGGGATTGCATCGGAAAAATCACTTTTTCCTGCTAGGACCCAAATAGTGAATTTCAGCACGTCTGTAAAGTATTTTCTCATTAATGCGACCGGGGGTAATAAATAACATTTTCTTTGGCCAATCGTTTACCAGGACTGGAATCGCAGTTTATCGGCGCATGTGGCGAAAAATACTTTTTCACACCCGCTCTCAAAATTCGTGGCTTCGGCTCTAAACAGAAATAAGGTCAAATTCGCTTATACAGACGTCCCTGGAATCATGAAAAAAGAAAATTGTTAAAAAATTAACTTCGGGAACTGGACGAAAAATTTCGTTTTGCGGACAGTCCGATAAAATGGTTTATTTCACCAGCTCCTCCATAAAAAGACTTTTTAGGGTCACTTCGGGTCAATCATTGAATTTTTTTTTTAGATAAAATGAGTAACAATTTTTTTATTTAATTGAGTAATTTGTGATGTATTTATTTCGGGTGACGAATGTTTTAAAAATAATTTCTGTCCAATTATCAGGTATTCCGTGTGGTTTTTGTGTGAATCAATCAATGTGTTGATGTTTTGTATGATAAAAGTAGATGATTGACGTTTTGTTGATGATTATTTCAATAAATGAATGAAAAAAAAATAATATTACGACGAGGCTAAGAATTTGAGGGAGTTATTTATCTCGAGTAGTGTAACAGAGTTGCGCAACGATTACTCACTGTATCATCTCGTAAATCTGCGGAACTTTCTAATCCGCTGGAGGGGAAAAAAAAATAATAAATTTTAGTTGTGTTACGTGTCATAAGTTCCAGATGTCAAGTGTAAGAAAGAAATTTCACCGAATTTGCCCTCGAAAATGAGAGTTCGAGACTTTCTCCGTAAAATCAACGAACTCTCGATTCTCGCGTGACACTCCCAGAGAAAATTCGTTTACTGAATTAAAACAAACAATTGTTTGCCAATTTTATGTTTCTTAAATTTTGTCTTCTTTATTTTACTTCAAATGAGTGCAGTTGGCCAACGAAACCACGAGATGGGCGAGGGAGATAATTTTAACGAAAAAACACAAAAAAAAATGATGTTAAAATTTTTTTATGGGAATTCAATTTCTCGTGGAAATCCGAACTGAATCGCTGTCCCAATGGCCTGAAAAAAAATTATTTTACGGCTCAGTAAAACCCTAAGAAGTGGCGCAAATATTTGCGGCCTCATTTTTCTTCACTTTTCACTGATAAAAACTGTCACTTGAATTCCGCGAGAAAAATTGGGAAATAAATCGTCAACGACGCTAGTAATTTTTGTTTTTTATCCGCTCGTTATAATTAAATCATAAAAATTTCGAAAATTCAAAAATACAAATTTTTCATTAAATAAATAATTTTAAATTGCATTAAAAATTCAATTATAAAAAAAAGTTCATTTAAAAAAATTAATTAAATTAATAGTGATTATTAGTAAGTAATAATAATAATTATTACTAAATTAACAGTTGCTGCAGTTGATCAATTGCGGAACCTCGGAAAAATTTTACTTTTCCATCGCGAGAGAAAGAGAAACGCAAAAAAATCCTAGAAAGTCCCTAGAACTCGCAGGTGATCAATTGACCGATTAAAAAACCCCTAGACAGTTCCCAGAAAGTCCCCAGAAAACGCAAAAAATCGCTAGAGTCACCACATCCGGAAAACCCTTAAAGAGCGGGAAATCTAAATTGAAAAAAAACAATTTTTCCGGTAAAATAGGAAATTCTTGATAAAAATAGATTAAAAATTCTCGTTAAAAAAAAATAACAATAGACAGGGGCCCTTTAATTACCGCAATTAATTGCGGAATTTTTTCTCGGCCCCGGGGTCTATAAAAAACTGAAATCAAAGGACGGAAAAAAACGGTAAAGAGTCGGTGTCCGGGGGCAATGAAGCGACAATACTCGTTGAGTATATTTGTCTCTCGATTTAGTCATCACTGAGACGTTCACCGAGTCGTGTCACTCACCTCATTGCGTTAAATAATAATTTGTAATTTTTTTTTTGTCATTTTTTCCGGCGACAATAATTTCGGAATTTTCGCACTGACCGAATTCGAGAGGAGTTTGACGCGTCTCGCTAAGGGACCGATCCAGGACGCGGTCGAGAGTGGTGCAGTGGATTTTAATAAAGAGGAGTGCACGTGGAGACGGGGGGATGATAAGGACGCCTGTCCTGATCCCGACGTTCATGTTTACCTTTACACCCCGGGAAAGGAGAAAAAGCGGAAGCTGACGGAGGAATTCAAGGGGGATTGGCTGCTCATGGATTATCAGCCGACACTGGAGAACATTATTTTAATCCATGGCTATGCAGGTAATTATAAATTCCCAGAAAGTCCCTAGAATCATAAAAAATTCCCCCAGGAAACGCTCCTAAAAAATTGAAACCCGAGAGTTCAGTTCTACACTTGAAAGACCGCAAAAACCCCAGGAACAATCACTAGATCGCCCAGAGAAGTCCGATCTCAGCAATAAATTAACAAAAAAATCCCTAGGAGGTGATGACACTGTCCCGATGTCAGTCCTTCGGGACGCGTACATGAGAAACGGAAGTTACAACGTCTTCCTCGTGGACTGGGGCGCCCTGAGTGCGGCGCCCTGCTACCCGGCGGCCATCGCTAACCTGCGCCCCGTGGCCAGATGTCTGGCGCAGACCTTGACGACCTTGAGACACCTAGGGCTGCCAATCACAAGAACAACATGTGTCGGCCACTCCCTGGGCGCTCATCTCTGCGGAATGATGGCGAATTTCCTCCTCTTCCGAATGCACAAGATCATCGGACTGGACCCGGCTCGACCTCTGGTGCGGCCCGGTCTCGTCAACAGGTGAGTCGTCTCCCTAGAACACCAAAATCCCTAGCAAACCAATATAAAACCAGAAGCATCCCCAGAAAAAATTCCTAAAATGACTAGAACAAAAAAATGAATAAAAAAAAATGTAAATTGCTATAAAAGACTCTAGAAACTCCCTAGGAGCTTGTGTAGACACTCTCCAGGGAGTAATTAGAGCCCTAGGGAAGCCGTAAAAACTATCTAGGGAGTAGAGACGCAGAAAACCTCTAGAAAGTAATTAAAGCGAAAAAAAATTCCCTGGCAAGTGAAAAAATCCCCAGAAAGTGAGGGGATTTTCAAAGAATTCTTTTCAAAATCCTATTTCAACCCTTGTCCTCATGCATTCAGGTTGGACAGTGGTGATGCTGACTTCGTAGAGGTCATTCACACGAACGCGGGCTACTACGGGGAGATTGGAAGAGTAGGTCACGTGGATTTCTGCGTAAATGGCGGTAAAGTTCAGCCATTTTGTCAGACAACTCCCAACGAACAGCTGTGCAGTCACGTGTGGGTGGTCTGCTACATGGCGGAGAGTATCTTTGGAGATTCTAAGAAGCTGATAGCCGAGCCCTGCTCCAGGAGGTGTCCAGCAGGTCCCAGAATCAACAGCAGACCTGGAGAACGTCTGATCATGGGACAACACACGCCCGCCGGGTCCAGGGGATCTTTCTGCCTCAAGAGAACAAATCCGCCATTTTGTCCCACTTTCAGCAATGGAATTGGAGATCAACGCTGCTGCCTTTAGAAAATTCCTTGATACGAGGTCGAGATCAATTTTATTCTACACTAGCACCACCCGGGCCGCGACGTCGACGCCTTCTTCTTGTTATACTTTACCTTTTCTTCCTAATTTTATATCGAGTACATGGCCGAGCGATCAGTCGAATGCTCATTCGAGATTTTCAATGGCTCTTCTCAATGGTAATAATCGATTAATCGATTAATCGTCGGAAAATCGATTCTCTTTCGAGAGCTCGTCGAGTGCACGTTCGAGTGTTCATTCGAGATATTTAATCGTTCGTATACAAAGATCGCCTAGAACATTTCCGACGGAAGACTCGCACTTGCGACCTATCGCATTTGCGACCTATCGATCTTCATTCGAGTTCGGGTTATTCGAGAGATCGTAAAAAAAATACTAGAAAATCACTGGAAGAGCACGAGAAAGTTAAAAATCCCTAGAAAATCGCTAAAAAAAATTAAAAAATACGGGAAAAAAATAGTTAACGTTGAAATAATTATTTTCGATGGCTCGGAAAATTTAAGAGAGTAAATAATTAAAAGTACTATTGTTTATCGGACATTTTTCAAGCTGTTCAATGGCTTTACCATTGTCGACCCACCTCAACAATGAGCGACAGATGTCATTGGTTTATCATCAATAGTTTCGTCACGATCACATTCCAATCGTTAATATTCAAGTGATTCAGGTATAACGGACTCGCACCGTTAGATACGATACGTGTCGTATTTATTATAACTGATGTTGATTAATTTTAAGATTTAGATTGTAGAAATATGTATTGAGTAATAATAATTTTCCGATGATAAGAAGTGAAGGGTAAAGGCTGGGGCTAATTATGGATAATTGGGTTGATGTGGATTTCTCGTTGTCTGAGGAATATCTGGAATAGCACGAATTCATCGGCAAAAGGTCATAAGTACTTTTTTATGGGGAATTTTATAAGCTACAGGAAAGGTTCTGTGGTATTTTCCCCTCCGACAATCCATTCTCGAGATTTTTGCATTAGAAAGGAGGACTCGGGCGAAATGGATTCGTCCATTTAATTAGCCAATTATCGGGTTAATTATCAAGTTTTACGGGAAAAGCTTGAGGACCTTTTTTATAGCCCGAAAAATTCCCTGTCGAACATGTCGGGACATATTTTTTCATCAAGGCCATAGTTACTGAGATATTTACGGAAGGCACTATGAACTTCGGGGGCAACTCATTTTCCAGCGGTTGAAGATGGAAAATTTTATTTTGATGACTTTTCAAAATTTTCGAGTGACTCAAGTACTGGCGTCAGTCGTCTCTTACACTCGAACAGACGGCCCCGGTTGTCTTGCAGTCTAGTCGTCTGGCCACTCGACGGGCCCTCAACCTGACGCCCGTCACTACTGTCCTCATTTTCCCCAATTATCATGAATTAAAGTTCATGGAAAAAACAATTCAAATTTATCATAAAATAAGAAATATTTATTTATCAATCGTTTGGAGATTGTCATCCGGTTATTTACATAATTGCACAAGTCTGGTTACTTCACTAGCCTTTCACTAAATTATAATTACCCCAGTTGTAATTGTTTTATTTTTCTTTACAAAATTTGGATTTTCCCGTTTTTTGAGATTTAAAAAATTGCATTTTTTTTCAAAGTTTTCCAATTGATTTCCTAGTATTTCCAGACAATTTCGACGAATTTTCGAGTGAGGGAAAAAATTACAATTGTCATTTTTCATCCTAAAATTGTTAAAAAATGAGAAACAAATTTTGAATAAATTAGGAATTAGAAATTTATGGATAATGAGCTCCTTGCGATGATCTGCTCGTCATCACCGATGGAATCTCTGGTTAATAAAGAAATTATTCGGCTGATAGTACGGTAAAAATGGAATTCGATTGAAATTAAATCGCAAAAAATCGTTATTTTGAGGTAAAAGTGTCGAGAAATTGAAAACCTGAGGTATTTGTGGGGGTGGAAATGCACTTTCTCCAGTGGCTCTTGGTGGGGGGGACGGTGAGGAGGTGCACCAAGGCCTGTGGAGACGTGTGGGACGGTTGGAGTTGATATTTTCACCGTTCGATTCTTCTACTTCGATTCTCTCGATTTTTTCGATTTTCTCGGGCTCCAGGGCCTCCGGGGTACGCGGCTCCTCCTCCTGGCTCCCCTCGAGTTTTCTCTTGCAGCGGTAGTGGCCGGTATCGCGGAAGCCCTTGGCGAAGGGATTGTTGTCGATTTTTAATTTTGTTATACTCTCGTTCTGAAATGAAAATAATTTGTTTAAATAATTTAATCAGATAGTCATCGTTACAAACACCAGCTCACACAAATAATCATAATAACAATTAATAATTAATGAATTTTTAATAATATTAATGCAATAACATGGTAAATTAGATCAGCAAAAACGATCCACATACAAAAAATCAATAGAAATTCCAGCGAATGGTCCACGTAAAAAATCATTTTTAATTTCTGTTGTAATTTATCTCTCAATTTTTCACTCGAACTAATTTTTTTGCGAATTTTATAATGCCCAATAAAACGATTGCAGTGGAAAAAAAAAGTTTCAAAAATTCTTGATCAATACTTTTCAATAGGAAAATGTAAAATCTAGTGTAAATATTTTCTGTACAGATTGCCTAGGGCCATGTGGGTGAAAATGAGGACCTCAAGGGGTTTTCAAAAATTGAAAATAATTTTTCTGCCCGACAAGTCACGTCTCATCCATCTTGGACCAATGGCTCCCGAGATATTTGAAATTTTCTCGTCTGGAATTCCGCCCCATGACATCACAGTTATCGGATGATTAGTTTTAACTACCTGGTAGGCCGTTACAGCTATGAATTCCGTCTCTTCGAAGGTGAAACAGGCGGAGGGTTGGCTGTAAATGTTGGCGATGCTTCCCAAACCGTCCGATTGGATTATCCAGATTTTTGGGATGTACTTGTGCATCGACGTCAAGACAATCTGAAAGGGTAAGAAAAAAAAGGATTTTTTAAGTTTATTTTGTGGCAAACAAATTGTTTTTCAATTTTTTACAATAATTTCTCTCGTCTCGGGACGATAAAAAATCATTTTTTGTGATACCGTCCTAAAAAGTTCACTTTTCGAACCGGTTCTGCGGGCGGAAAGCGATTGTTTCCGGCACCAACTGCATCCCCCACTGGCGGTACTACCAGTGAACTTCGGCAGGTGTCACAAAAAATGGAATTTTCTACGCGCGCGTCCGTAAAAACAGTTTTTTCCACACAGTGCGTTTAAATATACTATTTCAGCCCTCTGTCACAAAAAGTAAACTTTCCGGTAGATTGCCATAAAAAATTTTGTCCGTAACAGGCGCAAAAAAATGCTTTCGGCTCGTGGAATTGTACCCCTCGTAAAGCCACTTTTTTGTACTCGTTACAAAATGTAATATTTTATATCAAGTGAACATTGGCAGGCGAACACTCTTTCAGTGAACTTTGGCAGGTGTCACCAAACACGGAATGTTGTCCGCGTGCGTACGAAAAACTGTTTTTCCAACACAGTTCGTTAAAATCTACAATTCCATCCCGCTGTGTCGGAAAACTACTTTTTCGACACATTGAGATGAAAAATTATGTTCGGAACTCGTGAAAAAAGTGGTTTTCGACTCGTGGGATTATACCACTCGCCTTCGGCTCCTATAAACCTCCCGCTCGCCAAAAACCATTTTTTTTCACTCGTTCCGAAATATTCCATTCCATCCCGCTGTCACAAAATGTAAACTTTTCGGTAGATCGTCATAAAAAATTTTGTTCGTACCAGGCACAAAAAAATGCTTTCGGCTCGTGGAAATTTATCCCTCGGAAAGCCACTTTTTTGTACTCGTTACAAAATGTAATATTTTATATCAAGAGATGCGATAAAAAATGCGAAAAATGAAAATAGTTACGTTGTTATGATGATCCACGCTGTTATTGGTCAATTTCAATTTGGCAAAACTGACGGGCTGCTGTCCCCAGTGTTTGCCAGTGGCGGGGCCATCGGGATGAAGGTAGAGCCTCTTGTGCGGCGGTGACTGGACCTCAGCGTTACCGGCGACAGTCCAGCCCTGATGTTTCCTCTTCGTCTCGTCACTCCCACTTTTTTCCGTGCCATTTGCATTGCCCACGTACTTGTGCCTGCGCTGGGAGGCAGGGACAATTTCGAGGAGAACGTAGTACTTGACGTGGGGCTCCAGACCGCTGATGGTCACCTGGATCGCCGGGAACATGCGTCTGAGGGGGCAGGCAAAGTGCTCGTGAGTCACTGGAGTTTTTGGTTTTAACGAGTTTTTAATTGGATTTTCACGAGTTCGGGGGCCTTCTTCCGGAGTTAATTGACTTCGACAGGAGGGGAAAGGGTGCGCGCTGTACCTGGAGTGACCTCAGGTGGTTGTCTCCTGGTGATGGGAGATCGGCCGATAGGATTCTTCAGCGAATGGAATTTCTACGCTTTTTCGACTCTAGCCCTCAGGACAATTGGGGATTATTTACTCGCCTTAATTACCCGGGGCTCGTGGTGTCACTGATACCCCCAGGGCCGCTTCTCCAAGTGCCCCCAAACGATTTTATCACATGCGAACAGGTGCCGGCAATTTTCAGTTTCGTAGCAAGTGCCAAAAATCGGACAGGCCACGTTTCTTTTTTTTTATTAAATTATTTCCTTTCAAGTAATTGTTAGAAAGGTCTTTGACATTAATCGTAAAAGTAATTTCGATATTTGGTTTTCCCAGTTTTTGTGAAAAATTATTGTCTGTCGGTTGAAAAATCAAAAATTGCCCAATTTTTGCGGAAAAAATTTGAGGAAAAAGTTCAGAATTTGCCGATTTTTCCGGTTTTTTTTGCAAAGACAAATTTTCTTCGGGAAAAATGCAGTGGAGGGTCTTATTTAGTTCCTCCAAATGAATTTTCGAGTGAGAAAAATTTGAGAAAATTCCGGCCCGCTCTGACCCCCGTAAAAAAATCTCGCCGGAAAAATTTCAAAAATCTCTGAAGACACTCCAAGCGGACTTTCCTTATCTCCAAGGTCGTCCCTGTGCGTCACTGATAGAACCTTCTCCGAACAATATAAATCGTGTGGGAGCCAGCGGAAGTCCCGGAATGAGGAGACAGTCGCCGGGATTTTTTCGCGATACCTCCCCCCGTCAAGAAATCCTTCCGCATTAAAAATTCAAAAAAAAAAGAGAGGAAAAAAGAACTGACGGGAGGATCAGAGAAATAGTCCGCCCTTTCGCAAGCCCAGATGACAAAATAATTTTCCCCATTTCCTCCAAAGCGCACTTGACCGAGAAAAAAGGGAAAATCCCTCCCATTTTTGTTTTCCTGGGTTTTTTTTTCTTCTTTTTTTTTCGGTAAGCGACAAAAAAAATAATTTCCATTGTGGAGGTAAAAAGGGATTTTGGGTTTCAATGTCGGTGTCGGCGGGGGACAAAGGGGACAAGTAGCTTGAGGCGCCGGCCGACTGTCGTGCGACTCTGTCTCGACAAACAAGGGTTTTAGACGCCTCGGGACACTTGAGCGTGAAGACTCGCTCTCGCTCGCTCCTCTCTCTCTTGGACGCTTGATTTTTTGGATGAGTGGATGGTAAAATTGAAGGATGACCATTTATCTCTGCGCGGATCTCTATGTGAGTTTACGTGGGCTCAGGGTAATTAAGAGAATTGTCGTCGTGCATGCGTGCAAAATTTTGTTTCTCTCACTGTCTTCACCTCGTGAAATGTCCGCGAAAAAATTATTTCCCCACCGCCAATAGACAATTCTATAAGAGACCGTTATCGAGGGAATTTTGCCGATCGATTGGGATCGTTAAATAATGATTTTGCAATTTTTTTGGATCGGTTGACAAATTTTTTTGAACAGTTTTTCAATGACTTTTGAATTTTTGATTTTTTATTTTTATCATTGGACAGTTTTTAGCCGGTAGCGCGAAATCTATGGGAGATAGATGAAATTTGGTTATTAGGTTTTTTGTTGGGGGAATTGAGAGCTATAGAAAAGGTCTTGTCGAAAATTTCGGTATTTTTTATAGTTTTCGAGATATTTGGTGAAAAGTGAGGGGAGGACTGAGTCGTCTTAAGTGGGCCTTGCGTTGCAAGGGTCGCGGAGGTAAGGGCCTCGGTCAATCGTGAGGGTCGCGGAGGTAAATTGAGAAATAAAAAAGGGTCATCTGACTCGTAGCCTAGCAGGCCTTGAGGGATCGGTGGCCCCTGGAACAATCCGACCCTTGCAAGGGTCGTGAAGTTGGACATTCTCAGTAATTCTCTAATTATCTCGTAAACGAGTGGTTCTAGCGGAAAATGTTATAGAACATTTTCTGTGGAAAATTAAATTGCCAACAAAAAATATCTTATGACTTTTTCCGCTAGATCCCTCCTCTCGAGAGATAATTGGAGTTTTAGCAACACTGGAATGTTCCACAATTTTTGTTTTTGTTCTCTAACAGTTATAAATTATTACTAAAATCATTAATTAATTATCTTACCTTCCGAGCTTCGTGATGATCATCTCCGTCGTCTCCCCATGGAACTGCTGCCACAATTCCCTATTATTCAATTGTACGTTGACGGTACTTGGTAAAGAGCATCTCGGAAAATTCTCCACTCGTCCCAAGGTCAGCGCCGACCCCGAAAAAAATCTCCAGTCGTTGACAATTTTCCCGGCTTTTCCACAGTAAATTCCACTCATGTCCAGGGCCATTTCGAGTAGTATCACAGTCTCTCACATTCAAAATTGCAAAAAAAGCGTCCAATTTTCTTTGAAAAGAAAATTATTTGACGGAAAAATTCCGAATGCGTCGATTTTTCCAGTTTTCTTCGCAAAAACAAATTTTCCTCCGGAAAAATACACTTTACAGTTTTATCTGCTTTCCCAAAACAAACTTCCACACTCGGAAAATCATGAAACTGTGATTTTTCTCGAGAAAATTTCCCGCGTTGGGAAACACTCCACAGGAAAAAATTGGGAAAACTTGTTTTTCATCCGGAAAACTCACTTCACAATTTTCAATTAATCATTTCAATTAAAAATCCAACAATAGCTGCCGGTCGGAAAATTGAAGAGAAGAACTGATAAACGAGACGTCTTCGCCAAATGGTGAAAAAAAAGTGAAAACTCTCCGGAAAATTCAGGAGGTCCTCGACTGTTGCGGGTCCGGTCCAAACTGGCCCGAAAACGAGAAAAAAAATGGGAAAATGAGGGTGAGCTACTAGTGGCCGGAGTCGGTGCTCTCAATGAGTTCAAAGTCGTCGGGAGCCGCAAGGATCCTTAACCAGTAGTTGAATATACCCGATGGGGATTGGCGGAGGCACTGGTGCCACCCACACTCCCTCATTGGTGGAATTAGCGAGGTAAAACCCTCGAGGAACTGAGAATGGGCATTTCCGGCCGCTATCGCCGCAATTTTCGATTTTTTTCCCCCCCTAATTATGGGTTGTCAACTGGTGGGGCAAAACGGGCACGCGAAAATGGATGACAAACGGAAAATTCTCCGGGTGTCGAGGGGCGTCGATTTCCGCCGCTTTCCCGGTCGCATCCGCCGGGGAACCGAGACTTTTATATTTTTTAGAAATAAATTGAGTAAACCCGCGGTCAAGTACATCTGAATTTTTTACTAACAAACGCAGTCGAGACCCGTTACTAATTACAACAAAAATAATTACTGAATTATCAGCAAAACTAATTTCCGACCTGCGCGCCTGATTTCTGCACGTCGGAAATTATGTCTACTTACGATTTGGTAATTATTTCACGGGTAATGAGCGACGGGGGTTTCCAGGGGAGGAATTATTGCAACCGGCCCTTAAAATTAATATTTTTCAATCAGGTTTGAATTTGATCAAAATACAAATGGACAAATGGGGCAAACGAATCGGAATTGAAGTTGACGTCGGTAGCCCGCAGATTCCGATCGATCGGTGACGATTTGATTTGGAAAAATTATCGGAATTAATAAGAACAAATGGGGAACACAGGCTGAAACCGATATCGGCCGATTACTCTTCGGGCAGACGGTGGTTAATTCGATATTTGTAATGATAATGAGGTCCGCTCGGGCTCGAGAGAGTTCCTCATTAGTTCCCATTAGTGCCTATGTTCTGAGCTCTTCTGCAACCCAATCCAGAGCGAAAGGTTTATTTCGGAATTTCCGCTTCAATCGCGTGAGGTTTTTCGCAAACACCAGAACCTGTTGTCTATCGGAAACAAGTGGTAACTGTTTTGGGCCGGATTAAATGCCCTACTCCCATAACTTCTGACCCAACAGTCATTTTTCTGGGCAAGTCATCGGGCGATAACGCTTCCATATTATATCCCCAATTTGTACCTGTTAATTGCGATAATTTGTCCAAATCCAATCTCCACCCGTCGATCGGAATTCAAGGGAAAAATACTTGAACCCCAATTAACTCCGATTTATTCTTTCTGAGTGGGAAGTAATCGGATTGTTTTACCAGGGGAACAACAATTGCCCCCGGCCCTCAGGATTTTCCCGTCTCGAGGGGAAATTCTCAATGGACACTCGACTCTAGGGCTCAATAATATTCAATTGAACAGAAAATATTGCGAAATATCGCCACGGAATTCTTGCGGTTTCGCAATTATCTCGCTCACCAGCGGTTTTCACAAAAAAAAAGTGAGGCCTTTTTCGGAGATCAGGAAATTCTCCGCGAATATTTCTTCTAGTCTAGATCACGGAGTCCTAGATCCGATCTAGGAGAGGGAATTTAAATTTTAGGAACACTCGACTGCTCCACAATTTTTGTTTTTTGTTCTCTAACGGTTATAAATTATTACTAAAATTATTAATTAATTATCTTACCTTACGGGCCTCGCGATCATCATCTCCGGCGTCTTCCCATGGAACTCACAATTTCCGATTACTCAATTGTACGTTTACGGGACTCGGTGAAGATCACCTCGGAAAATTCTCCACTCGCCGATCCCGAAGAAAAATCTCCAGTCGTTGACAATTTTCTCGGCTTTTCTCAGGCCATTTCGACTAGTCTCGCCGTCTCTCACATTCAAAATAAAAAAAAAAGTCCAATTTTCGTTAAAAAGAAAAATATCTCACGGAAAAATTCCGAACGCGTCAATTTTTCCAGTTTTCTTCACAGATAAAAATTTCCTTTCGGAAAACCGCTCTCTACAATTTTATCTATGTTCTCAGAGCAAAAATTTACAGTTGGAAAATTCGGAAAACTGATTTTTTCTTCAAAGAACCCCGGAAAATTCCCGGAGTGCCGATTTTTCCGACTTCTCCCCAGAAAATCGCGAGTGTCTCCCCCCCCAGTTATTAAATGTTATAAAATATTTTCCGTAGTAAATTAAAGTCGCGAAAAAAAAAATCTCGAAGTCTTCTCTGGTCGAGTTTTCCCCCCCTCGAAAATTCAATTTCCCTAGAAGAGTTGGAGTGCGCGACTGCCTCTGGTTTCTTTGTCACTGAATATTTTCCGGGGATTACCCCCTCACGAAATATCGATAACGAGGTCTAAGATGTTACCGGAGAGTGAAAAATCACGGCGGCTGGAAATTTAATTACCCTCCAGTGTTTTATCCTGCGGTAGTGGTCCTAAAATGGGCATTATCGAGGCCCTTTGAGTCGCCCCGCCTCACGGATTAACTGTAAACGATACCATAATCCCAACGACAATGGGACTTCAATGGGCTCCCAGGGGGTTAATTCCCTGTTTTTCGTTTCTCCCAAAAATTCTCAACCACTTCTGCGGGAGCCGAGAGGACGGGGGGGCCCCTGAGTGGCCCTTGGAGACACCCTCGGGCCCCACATTCACCCTGTCTCGTTTATTTGTCGTGGCCGAGGGCATTTGGACGTGTTTGGAGCCTCTGCACGTGTCAGCTGGTGTCAGGCACTCTCGAGAGCACCGCAACCCCTCGAAAAACCCTTATCTCTGTTTATTTTATAAATGTTTAGAAGTCACTGGCATTTGAATATTTATTTAAACAATCTGGACGACACCGGGTGATTCTAATCCTGTTTATATATTTTTTTCATCCTCGAATCTGAAGAAAAAATAATTAAACATTTTTTAGTAATTATTTTCAATCTCCAGTTGAATCGGATTTCCAGAAAAAAATCGTCAGTGCAATTGAAAGAAATAGCCGAGGCCCGGGTCTACGATTTTTTTGGCAGGAATGGATCCCCAAGAATTATAAATAAATATTTGAAAACAAAACTAGAGAAAATTAGGGAAATTTTTAAAGATTTTTCTTCATTTTCTAGTTTTTTTTTCTCTTCAAATATATATTTATTATTCTTGGGGATCTATTCGTTACGAACAATGAGCTTTCAAATAGACATTAGGATTAAATTAATTAAATTAGTTAGAAAGGGAAGAATCAAGAACAATAATCGACATTATCCTATTATGTATAATATGACTTTCAATCAGTTCTCCACTCTCACAAAAAGTATAACAAATGGTTTTATCTCTCATTAATACCTCAACTAATTCACAATTATTCAGTGACACATGAATTACAGTGACATAGGACCGTTTTACAAATATTAAAAAGAAAAATGTTGAATATCAATGAGAAAGTAATGACTCCCCCCGAGGCTCACCCGTCAATTATCCCCAAAAGTCCATTATTCATCGGCTTTTCCATTAATTTTTCCATTTACATAATTAAAATGTCATTATAAAAATGCAAAATCCCTAATTACTCAATGAAAAAAGTAATACATATGTATAAGAATTCGCTATCAACATGAAAATCATCTAAACAAATTAACAAATCAATCGTCGAATTAATAAACTCAATTCAACTGCCTATTTCAACAAATTTTTTATTAAAAGAAAAAAAAAAAAAACAACCAGTGAAAACCGACTGATCTTTCCATTTTGCAAATCTCCAAAAGCACCTTCTGCCCTCATTAATTAAATAGTTACCTAGATAATTCATTAAACAATTAATGGAAAAGTGCGAACAATAAATATCAATTCTCTCTATGACTCTCTTTGGAATAAATTTAGTACGATTAACATTGATAATTGGATAATTGAGCAATTCCATTGGAATTATCAACAATCTCATAAGTTGTTCAATAATTGAATTGTTGTTATATTTTAATCGCGATTTTTTCGGTCTCTTGAGCCTCGAGTTTGTTATTATTTCTCAGGTGAGTAATGTATCATCCAATTCTTCGATCTTTCCCTCGGGTTGAGATAAAACTTTGCGGAGAACTTTACTGACAACATCCGCCAGGGATTCACGGGCGCCAGCATCCAGGAGGGCTGTGTAACGCTGTAAGGATAAGAATTAATTTTTTCAAATTAATAACTACAATTCTGTCATTTTTTTTTTACAAATTTTCACAAAGTCTGGAAATATTTGTCTATTTACTCAATTTTTTTTTTGGCGAATTGAAAATGAAGGGCTCCAGCCGGGCCTTTCGCTCCCTTTTAAATTTATTTTCTAATCAATTAATAATTTATTGACAGTTTACGTATCCTCCGGGGGGCAATTTTGCAAAAAAACTGATTAAAAAAATTGTAACTGCAACTGAATTTATCAGTAGGACAGAATAATCCGAAGTGACTCTGTTTCCCTGGCGTCTCCCCCCACTAATGACCATTAATCAAGGTTAATGAATTACCTGATGATCCTCCTCCCCCTGTTTAAGCCTGAGCACGGCAATGAGTGCTAATTCGCTGTTAGCCTTGACGTATCCATTCTTCTCCTTAGTTCCATTGACCAGCATGGGTAGAATAGCCTTCATGAGGTCCAGCGACATCCTCTCCGTGGGCACACTCCGGGCGTGGTGAATGCATACCCTGGCCATCAGCTGTTTCACCTCATTGCTATTATTATTCATGCACCTGACGAAGGGCCCGAGTACCCCCTGGGGAATGCTCTCGCCCTCCATCATAAGATACTGAAAGAGATAAGCGCAGGCGCGAATTCCATTCATCACAATCTGGACTTTGTCAGTTGCCAGACATCCCAGAATCAACTTGCAGACTCTCTCCTGGTCCTTGGGTGTGTAAATAACCTGGGGCGCCTCCTTCAGGGCAACAAAGAGAGCAGCTGTCCTGCCGTGTCTCAATGTCCAATCGCAATTCACATCAGTTGACAATAAATGATCGTTGAATGCGGAATTTAATTGTTCCGGGCTCAACCATCTAAAAATGTAAAAGGCAAGATGTCTCAGGATTAGGGAATAACTCACCCCAATCAGCTAAAAGGAATGTCATGTGACATCCTCCCAATTCTAATTTTATTTGATTTGTTTAATTAAAAAAATTGGTTCGTCTATTTTAGATTCACCTTCAGATACATAACCTCCAAACTCTGCCAAGAAAAAAAGCTCACCTGATTAATGCTCCATAGCATCCAGCAACAGCACTCCTGGTGGTGTCCTCAGGATGTCCTAGCATTCCACTCAGCGTCAAAAACACCTGTTTCCTCATGGTCTCCGTCATCTTATCCCCCGCCGGGGTAAGAACTCCCCTCAATGCCTGCAGCATTGTCTCCCTAACCCCAGGATCATCAGCCCCCTTGATCCCCGTATGGAGTTCCGCAAACAGCGGATCAACTCTCGTATGAATAATGATAAGATTGCTGAGTGCAAAAGCAGCTTTCAGCCGAACCTGTCTATTATTATCATTCAACGCCTTGAGGAATGTCGTCTGAAGCTGGGGAAGGAACTGCTTCAACATAACCCCAACCTTCCCCAGTAATATAGCAAGAGTCTCAAGAACCGCTGCCTTGACGGACCAGTTGAACCGATCCCCAAGAATCCTGATCAAAGGTCCGGTGATGTGAACAACTGATGGCTGAAGAGCCGTTGCGCTAGTGAGTTTAATAACTTCGCCCAGTCCTTGAGCCGCCGCCTCTTTCGCCTCTGGCAATCCATTCAAGATGGCCTCCCGGAATATGGGGAGAATTGGTGTGATCCCCTTGGGTAGACAGAAGCCTGGCAGCAGCTCCTGGCCCTTGAGATCCGAAACAGCGAAGCGAACGGCTTGTCTAATGTCCCCTAGATGAGCAATCTGCTGCTCCGACTCGAGTGTCTTCGTGACAGCTGACAGTGCCTCCCAGCTCTTCTGCAGTACCTCCTTATCATCATCCGTGAAGAGATGGATGAGACCCCTGAGTAATTGAGGAACATACTGGGAGTAATCAGCCCGAGAATCCCTGCAGAAAGCGCAGAGAAGTGTTGCAGCTCCTCGACGACGAGAAACATCCTCGGATTTGGTGGCCTCCATCAGTTGGTCCATAACCGTGCGCACTCCGGCTTCGTCGATAATGGAGAGCACGACAGTCTGGCAGTACTCGAGCTCCTGGAGCTCCGAGGGCGTCCCCTGGGAGGTGGAGAGAGCCGTCAGCAAAGCGGGAAGGATCTTATGAAGGAAACGGGTGAGGGCTTCACCGGCAACGCTAGCAAGGATTGAGAGGGCCTTTGTATTCACTGGAGGAGAGGTCAGCTGGGGCACAAGATACGGAAGAACGACGCGCGATTTTATTGCCATAACTTGTCGTAGTCCATCCAATGTATTCTCCGCAATAGCTGGATCCTTGGAGTTCAACTGCTGCAGCATAGTTGGTAGAATGTCATCCAGAGCGCGTACACCAACAGTAGAATGAAGGCTATCGAAGGTTTTGGCTGCGGCTTGTCTGACCTCAGGCAGTGGATCGCAAAGAGCTTTTCTAACTGTTGGCACAAGACTGTTGACGAAGGTGAGGACCATGTCCTTACTTGTGCTGGCCATTATCTCGGACAAACCAATGCAGACACCCTGTCGCTGATCTGCTTGATCACTCTGAAGTCCTCGTTCTAAGATAGGAATGATCTCGGGTAAAACTCTCTCCCCAAGTTTTCTCACTAGATCTCCAAGTGTCCTCGCCGCCACCTGTCGCTTGTCGTAGCTGGTCGAGGCGAGACAGCCCAGCAGCAGACTGAAGAGCGTTGGTAGAATTTCTCGAAGTGTACGCGGCGTATTCGTAACGACCACCTTCCAGACGTGTAATGCAGCTTGCCTTACCATCAGAGCAACGTCTGATCGTCCCATGTAAAGACCAGCGAGCACTCGATTTCTCCTCTCAGCACCCAGTGCCTTGATAATAGCCAGATGTGATTGCTCAGTACCAAAATTATCGTCTTCACTGGCTGTCTCCGTTGACATCTTCCCTGACACACCCGAAATCCTGTACAGCAGATCCCCCAGCAGTTGCACTGAAGAATATCGAATCCTCCAGTTGTCATCGAACAAGCCCTTCTCCAGTTCCGGTAATAGCAACATAATTGCAGAGTCCGCGTAAAGGGTGACAATCCTCTGGCCAGCCCTCAATGCTGTCTCCCTGACGTATTCATTCTCATCGGCCAATGCCTTCAAAATCGGATTGATGATCTGGCCGATGTATGGGGTGAACTCTGAAGTGAATGCACTCGGCATGTAGATGAACATCATAATGTAGCCATCCTTCACGTGCGGCGCAATATCCGTTCGTTCAGCTGTGCTGATGATCTCCGGCATCAACTTGTGTAACTTCTCCACTCCAAGTCCCCTCACGACTTCTGACAATCCCTGCGCAGCACCAGATCTGTCAACCGAGCTCGTCTCTGAAGTTAGTGTCTGCATCAACCATGGAAGAAGATCCTCGAAGCTACTCTCACCCATTCCCCTGACCATCGCTCCCAACGCCCTCGCCGAGACACTCCTAACTTCTGGTACAGGATCCAACAGACTTGTCTTCAATCCCGGTATGATTGTCGGCAGATACGGCGTGAGATCCTTCTGATCTGTCAACGAATACATATTCCCGATGATCTGCGCTGCCATCTTTCTCGTCTCAGTGGACCTGTCCATGAATGCACGCTGGACTACTGGCATGATCAACGCGAGTGATGGTGCATCGATGAAATGAACGAACTGAGTGTCGAGAAGTGTCTGAAGACACGTGGCAGTTTTGCGAGAGGGATCCTGAAGGGCCTTCAGCAATACCGGAACAATTGCCTGAATCTCGGGATTCCTAATGACCGACCCGATGACTTTGAGAGCTTCAGCCCCGGCCTCCTGGACTTTCGTATGGGAGTCTGAGAGGACTTCAATCAATTTGGGAACGATACTGGGGAGACAACTGCTCAGTTGTTTGGGTGCGCAATACGCCATTGCACCGAGAAGCTCAACAGAGCCTGTCTTCGTCCTCCACGAGTCTTCCTCCAGGGCAGCGAGCAGAGATGGCAGCACTAGTTTCACTCCGTGGGCAGATAATTTGGACATGACAACTCTCGCGGTGTCATCAGTAGCAGCTCTGACATACTGCGAGGAGTCACCGAAGCACAGGAGCAGGTGCGGAAGGACGTGAACGATGTACGGCTCGAAGAGTCTTCCTAACATTGTGCAGAGCATCTCGAACGCGAAGAGAGCGCCCTCTCGATGTCTGTAGTTCTTCTTGTCTTGAATGGCGTTGGTCAGCGTCGTCATGATGTCGAGTTGCTTCAGAGCTAGAATACCCATTCCCTTGATGATTCCCGCGAGTCCGTAAGCCGCACCCTTTCGCTCTCCGTATTTGTCGGATTTGAGGAGCTGATCCATGAGCTTGTCAACGATTTTAGGAGCCTCATCCTTGATGGAGGGAACAAGATGGGGAAGACAATTGGCAACGGCTTCCTGGACCTGTTGGGACGGAGTAGCCAGAGCTGAGATGAGACGCATGACAATCGGCTTGATCCTCGTGTCATCCTTATCGAGATGACGAGCTAGGGAGCCCATGAGAATGACGACTGACTGTTTAATGGAGTCAAAGCTACCAATCTTCGGAGCTTTATCCATGAAGTCTTCGAAGACTGGGAGAAGTGAGGTTATGTTTGCCTTTCCATGGAGATCTACAGCTGCCAGCGCTGCTGTCAGCATCTCCTGACGTACCGATGAGTTCCTGTCTCCCAAACCCGTTGACACGAAGAATTGAATTAGTGGATTGATCGTCTCAGCAGTTAACAATGGCGCTAACTGAGCTAATGCTAATGCCACACCCCTCCTAGGCCCCCAGATGTCAACGGGCTGTTCGACTACTCGACCAAAGTCGTTCAACTTCGGAGGAATCATCGCCAGCTTTTCTTGGTACAGCTTCAGAAGACTCTCGAGAATACTCGGGAGAAGGTGGGGATTTGATTCTAGGAGATTTGCCAGGGCATGAGCCACTGCTTGTTGGATGGGCTCAACAGGATGTGCGACATCCTGGATCAATTCTTCACAAAGGATTTCTCGATTGGACGAGGAGAAACCAACGGTCTCCCAGATGTCATTCGCGAGAACCTTGTTCTCATCGGACACATCAAATTTGGATATCCACAAACGACGCGTCAGTCTCAATAGCTGATCATAGTTGGACTTTTCCGTGGGGAAGCTCTTCTTAACTATCATAAGGGCACGTAATGCAGCATCACGGACAGATGCTGCTGGATTTTCAAGAGCTCTAATCAAAGAATCGATCTCATTTGGCTGAGCCAGAGCCGTCTGCTTTCCATTCTCTCCAATCTCTCCACTTCCCGAGTGTGCGACATCGAGAAAAGTAGCCACGGCGTGGGATTGCACGCGTCCCGAGGTGTTACTCATCAGCTCAATCAGAAGATCTAGCATCTGTCGTCTGGGCAGTAGTCGTGGATGCCTTGGGTCTTTTCCATCATCAGACTCAGCTCGTTGTTTTGCATGCTCTTGGATGATCTGAAGTCCCTGGGTGACGATACCCTCGTCCTGCCAAGTAATGAGAGTCCTGGAGATGAAGGAGAAGACGTAGCAGAAGGCCGGAGCATTGAGTAATCGCTTGTCCTTTACAGTGATGCTGTGAAGATTGTTCAGCGTCCTCTTGATTGCCTTCTCCAGCTCCTCTTCCTCCCACGCTGGGTCCAAATCGCATTGCGGCGTCAGTTGTCTCAAGGTTACATGCCCAACGAGAGTTATCAGGCCCTGATTATCCACCTGAAGTGTCCTACTCAAGTCGAGGAACAGCTTGGTGATCACAGGAGCAGCGAGCGGGCTGTCTAGATTTCTCAGAATACTTGGCAGAAGATCTCTGAAGTAAAGACACATCGCGAAGGAATTCCCAGCTACTCCAGCTGTCACCATCGAAACAGCTGTTGTGATCTTGTCATTGAGCTCCTTCAGTCGTCTCCTGATGGCATTCTCACGGGCTACCTGTGCCTTGATCGCCTCCTCCTGCTTCGGTGTAAGTTTCTGCTCCTTTATCTTTCCTTCCCGCTTACGCTTCTCATACAACTCCCGACGAAGCTGCAACTCCTCTTGCTGTTCCTTGAATGAATAGACTTTAGACTCGCGTTTCATATTCATCGAGTTCAGGATGTCATTGTCGTCGGTTCCCGGTAGGACTGACTTGTCGTACAGCTCACCCTCAGGTGTTAAATACGTAAAGTACTCGTCCTTGGTGACTTTGATGATCTCGGGATCATTGAGGTCTTCCGTAACTCGCTTCACCAACGCCGGGACAATTTTCTCCGAATGTTGGACAATTGTTGACAAAGAGTTCTCATAAGATGGCGTTGGTTTGTAATTCTCAACGAAATTTCTTTGTATCTCATTGCCGTAACTACTGAAGAATCCCTCTGGCGTTAGCTTCTGATACTTGCAGATCTTCGTCCACAAATTTGGTACTGATTTGAGGATAATCGGATGGTGGGCGGGAATGAGAGCGTCTCCAATGAGTTCAAGGGCCGATGACTCGTAGAGAAATGTAGCTGAACAGATCGCAAGTAGACCATCTGCCAGAGCCCGTCCGTTGGCCTCGTTGGCACCCGTGTCTTCCTTGCTCTCTTTCTCCGAACTTGCGTATCGATTGAACTCCTTAATCAGACTCTTCAGACCCGGCTCGTAGGTACTCAGGCCCTTGAAGAGACCCGTCATCAATGGCGAGCATTTTTTTCGCGTTGCCGAGCTTGGGGAGACGAGGCAGATGATGGCGGCGCGATGAACCGCGTTCAGAGACTTCTCATTCAATTTGTCCGAGTACTCGGACATCAGGAGTGTACAAAACTGCATCAAATGGTGGACGGTTTCCTCATCGCTGAGGGACGCTAGGTACTTATCCGAGAAGAAGATCTGGTCGTCGATGGATGACCAGAGGACACTTTGTTTATCATTCTCAACTTGTCCCGCGATGACAAGCTTCAGCAGTAGGTGCGACGCGATCAGACCCTCAGTCACCGCGGACGGCTGCGCTGATTGCTGAACAGCTCGCGTAATCGCTTGCGATAGTATTGGAGTTATCGTTGATGATGTCGCGACAATTGGAAGATGAAATAACACCTTAAAGTATGCGGTTCTAATACCAGGTGTTGATGATTTCGCGTTTATTCCTTTTTTAAGTGCCTCGAGGAGGACACCAGGTGGTTCCGCGGTGAATTTTGCGCACCACAGGCTGAGCATCTCCAGTGCGTGGGTCAGAGTCTTTTCGTGGACCTCGGTATCCAGGACTTTGATAAAATGGGTGATCGCGGATTCTGCGAGTCTCGCGGATCCACTTTCACTCGCGGAATTGTAACTTAGATTGCCAGCACCTTCGAGGACTGAGATTTTGTGGTCAGCGAGGGTGAGCTTGCCCTCGGAGCCATGGAAAATCGCGAAAAGGGAGGAGAGGAGGGACTCAAGGGTCTTCGCGTCTGAGCATTTTAGCGAGAGTTCTTTGCACGCGCGAACGGACTCCGAGCGGACCGAGTCCTCCTTCGAGTGGAGGTTCGCGAACAGGTATTTTGAGAGGTCCAGGGCGTAGGGGGAGAGGTCTAGCGACAGGTGCGAGAGGATCTGACCCACGGACTCGATTATTATCTCGGGGTTACGGAGCATCGCTTTCTGGAGCGCTGGGAGGATTTGGGATTTGAAGTCCTCGCAGGTCAGCCGCTTCAGGAATGGCAACGCGGATGTCAGGAGGTGCGGGTCGGGCTTTGTTTTACTGCTTATCGTGGTTTTTATTAGGGTAGCTATTATTGGCGGCTTCAGGGTGTCCGCTAGGGGTGTATTGTTGGAGGTTATGAGGTGGCTCGTGAGGAGACTCGCGAGAACTATCTGACCCGGCGAGGGTGGGAGATTAATCAGGGTTTCTGTGTACGCCTCCAGCTGCGGAGGGGTTAGGGCGCCCCAGACGTGGGTCAGGAGCGTTCTGAGCTTGGGGGGCAGGGGGCGCGGAGCGCATGCCAGGGACGCCGCTGACAGCAGAGCCTGGGACTCCAGGAGTTTCGGTAATTCGGGGGAGGTCGCGTAAGTCGGGATTTTCGCGAGCGCGGAGAGGGTTAGGGCCGACCATTTGAGCGCTTGGTAGGCGGTCAGTGATGTATTACAGCTGCAAGCGAAAATATCGGGTTATCCGGGGGCGCTTTCGGCGTCAAGGCCATCTTTACATTTTTCTCTCGAGGGCGAAGTGGGTAACCTCAACTGACACTAGATTTTTCTTCTATTGTTTTTTAGGTGATTTTTATTAATAAAAAATGCGAGTTGCCCAGGAGAAGGGGACGTTTAGGGGAAATTGGTTAGAGAAAAAATATTTCGAGATATTGGAATTTTTCGGATACATTTTTAGACAATTTCCTCTGCAGGCACCTCTTGGGGATCTCAAACACTTCGAGGGGACTTGTAACCCTCCGTCGCCACTTCACCCTCAAGATCCCCGAGAAAAAAACAATTGAAAAAAAACAAAAGTACTCACGTGGGCACGACGTTCTGGTGCCAGGTCGCCTGCTCCACAATCACTCCAGTCATTCCCCTGATGGTGGCGTCAGGCTGATGCTTCAGCAACTCAACAATCAACTTCCTGACGTACGACTGCGAGGCTGTGTCTCGATATCGATGGAGAGTGATCGATACGACTTTGCATATTCCACTGACGATCTTCTCGTTGAGACCTGAAATGATAAATATTTCAAATCTCCCGCCACGAGTCGGGGTCGCTTGGGGCTGAACAAAAATTTTCAATCGATCCCTGTTGTTGGGCCCTCACACGACACGTGCAAATTATATTATTTATATTGTCAATGTAAGTATAGGCGGGGTTTTTTTATTTTGTTTTTATGTACAAACATACCTGGGTTTGACAACACACTGATGACATTCTGGATGACCTCCTGACGTTCTTTCCTGCTGGACGTCTGCACACGACTCGGCAGATCTCTCAGGGCCCTTGACAACTGTTGATTGACATGATTGTTTATTTATTTATCGGTATGTTTGATTTTTTAGTTTGAAATTCCAACGATTCCACGTGATTTACTCACCTCGGCGTCCGCCATGTTTGCTGAATGGACACCGGGAGTGGGTGGATTTCCAGCGGGCGATCCGCTCGTTCGACGGAAGTTCTCACGTGGCGACAATTTTTGGCGGTAATTTATGATTTATGATTTTTCGTAAACAACAATTTTTTTTTTATGCCATTGTTCCAATTATTCGTCTCTGCAGGAGTTATTTTTTTATTTAAAAATTTACGAAACAATATTAACAATAATTATTCGTAGAAAACGTTTGCAAAAATTTT